>CAKAOH010007109.1:43426-56510 GCA_916701665.1 Sebastiscus tertius | reverse complement strand
ATATATATATATATATATATATATATATATAAATATATATATATATATATATATATGTAAATGAATTAGCACATTCATTTTCTTCTAGAATATTCCTTTGAGCAGATCTGAAGTCGGGCAGAGGATGAGGGCAATAACCTTTTACTGCTTATTGAAATGCAATATATCATACTCAAAGTCTCAATAACAGACACACATTAGATAGTTTGATTCAATATCTGGAGTTTGAAGACATTTAAAGGGACACTAAAAGGGAATCCAACTGTGGTTTAGTGGTTAGAATAGCCTCTAGTTTCAAGTTTTTGCCCTGCATGGCTTCTCTGTTTTCTCTCAGTCCAAACACGGGCAGCTCAGCTTAACTGAAAACTCTCAACTACCCCCTCCCCAACCCCCGTAGTTGAGTTCAGGACAAAGAAATAATGATACAGTGTTGTCTTTTTGTTCTAGTTCATTCAGTTAATGCACACAGCACCTCTGGAGAAGCACAGACCGCTCCTGCTGCGGTGTGATAGATACAGGTGTTTAATGAACTCAGAGGAAAGAGTCCTACAAACAGCTGTCAGCAGCAAACAAAACTTCAGTGGGTCTGTTAATGTTTTGGCAAAGCCTGGGTTATTAATCTAAGCTGTTACAGACTCTGTCTTAACCACAACAAACCTATTTTTTGAACACTTCGAAATTGTAGAGTAAAGTGAATGAGACAAAACTGCATACACGAAAGGTGCTTTGTGATTTTGAAGAGATCTGTGTGTGTGTGTGTGTGTGTGTGTGTGTGTGTGCCTCCATAAAATAAAGACACACTGTAATAATGCGCTGTAATGTTTATGGATCAATATTGGAGCTGAAATGTGGAAATGAAGCCTCATGTTTACACTTAAAAAATTAAATTCAATTTGATTTTATATAGCGTCAAATCATAACGTAAGTAATCTCAATCTCAATCTTTTTATATAGAGCTGGTATAGACCTCACTCCCTCATGAGCATTCATTGTTATGTGACAGTGACAAGAAAAAACTCTCCTTTAGCGGGTAGAAACCTCGGGCCGAACCATGCTTTGGGTGGGTGGCCATCTGCCTCGACCGGTTGAGTCTAAAAGAGAGAGAGAGAGAGAGAGAGAGAGAGAGAGAGAGAGAGAGAGAGAGAGAGAGAGAGAGAGAGATACTGTCATATGAATCATTTTTGTACTGACAGATAATGTTGTCCTACTGATTGGGTGCCATATTAGCAAATGTTAACATGAATTGTTTTTAAAGACAATGATATTATTATAATTGTATATTTTGTTGTGTTATTCATAAAACCTTAATAAATCTTAATAATAAATGTTTTCAGGGGCTTTAAAGAATAGGGGCAGATATTCAAAATCAACCTTATTACGCCTCATCCACACTGGGAAAGTCAAGAGCGCATGGCAGCTGCGTCGCGTGGGTGGCGGCAGCGTCGTGTGGGTGGCGGCTGCGTGATTCATGCGTCGGGTGTTCGTATCAGCTGCGTGTCTGCTGCTGCAGCTGCTGCTGTCTGCCCATTCTTTCTACATAGAGTTTGCCTTTCATAATGGCCATTTCATTTCATTATACATGTCATTTATATTTATTTTAGACACAGAAAGGTTAAGAAACGTGTGGTAATTTGTAAATAATAGTAATAATCCACAATTAAAACCCATAGTATATTCATTCATGGCTCCCCAAGTCACTGCATGTTCTACAACACTGTCCTGCACATATTTCAGAATAAAAGCCTCCGTAACATATTCTACAGATAGACATTGAAACTGTACTAATGTTGCTGGTATGATGTCAATATACAGTCAATAGATCACTTTCACTGTCTGTTGTTGCTATGAACAGTGCGCGGCATGCGTCAAAAATAGGCGAGACCTCGAATCTCGAGAAGAGACGCAGCTGAGATGCACAGTGTGGCTGCTCTGATCTGTTAACAAGGACGGCGAAATAAAAAACGACAGATAATGCAGCCGCCACGTGCTCCTGACGTTCCCAGTGTGGATGAGGCTTTATACTCACTATCCTCGTGAGATATCATATGAACCGTGGCCTGAAGATACATTGACTATGGAGTTATTATTTACGTGGGAGGGGCCACATGTACTGAGGGCCTCTGTTTACAGTGTGTCATTCCTTCTCAGTGTGTAGCAGTCAGTCATCTATGTATGTAAACACAGATAAACATTTTATCCATAAAGCAAGCACACTCCATCTTTCAAACTGACAATCTTTTAGAGAGTAAGTTATAACTGAGACAAATTAAAGCTTGTACTTTTTCTGTGAACTCTTTTTTCTTAACTTATTTTCTAATTTGCAAGAACCAATATTAATTTATTAAATATTATTAATTTAATATTAATATTTTTTCAAGTGAGGCTGCTAATTTTAATCCACCCAACCCTCTTCTCATTGACCTCTCCTCTTACATCCAGTCACAGCCATCTGTCAGACTGAATAGAGGAGTAGTGGAGTTCTACCTTACTCATATTATTAAAAATCTCTATATTTATTAAGAGTGGGCAGCACAGTGGAAATGTAGTTATTCGGTCATGTTGTACGAATACTACATAAAATGTCTCTCTTTGTGACACGCATACACATCGGGGATGCTAGCATGGGCTTTCTTGTTGTTTGGCTGTTCAGCTTATCATCAAACCTTTTCTTTGATGGTGTTCTGGCACAGATAACTGCCATATTTACTCCATTTTACTTAAACTAGATGTATCAGGAAGAGCAATTGATGAATTAATGTGTGTTTTGCAGAAACAGATTATTATTGACATTCTGTGTTATTTCCATTCAGCCATTTGTAATAACAACTCATTAAAATCTAAACTAAGACAGCCCTTTGAATGATCAATGAAAAACTCAATGTGCTGAAATCAAATTTTAAATGTCATTGTTAGAAAGGGAAACATGCTTCCCAACTAATGTAATATTGATTTGATACAGTTTGATACAGTTTTACTTTTTTAACACGCTGTCTCAAGTAGGGGTAGGCGGTATACCGGTTTCATCACATCACAGGATGTCTATGGTTACATACAGGCTACCGCCGTTCCGTTTTGTAGCGGAATCTTTTCATTTCAGTGCCCATATTAAAGCTGAAGTAGGCGAGATTGGAGCAAATATAATTAAAAAAAGTTATTTTTATAAAATGTACGCTAAATCCTGACAGTAGTACATGAAACAGACAACCTGAAAAAAACATGTGCATCTGTGTCCTCCGATGTCCTCCGGTGCTCCTAATGGCATCTGCAAGATTTCACATACCGTAGGAAAACAAGCAGTAAGAGCTGATCTGAGGTCTGCTGTCCATCTGCTGTCTCTGAGAGCCGGTTGTCAATCACTCACGAACTCCGACCAAACGGTCAAACTAGGCAGCGCTGATCAAATATGAATCAATATTCTGTTACTGTAATGCCTATTTCTCGCCTCAAATGTTTTCAGAATCATCTTGTAGTGCACAGTTTAGCTGTAAAATGAAAACGTTTGTGACGCCACCGCCATCGTGAAATCTAGTGAAGGAACGCCAAGTACCGGTCACAGGACCGGAGCACAGCCAATAGGAACGCTCTCTCAATGAAATGACCTGTGATTGGTCAAAGTCTCCCGTCAAGGGCTAGATTTTCTAAAGCCTGAAAACAGAGCCATGAGGAGGAGCAGAAGTCTAGTTATCTCTCAGAACACTTGAATTAAAATATGCTGAAAGGTTATTATGGAATTTTTGCCCAACGATGCCAAAAATATACTGCCTACTGCCGGCTGCAGCCGCTCAGACGTGTGTGGCGTCCACACAGACAGCATTTCTGCTGCGGAGCTGCTACTGCATGCAGCCCTCAACAGATCATTTTCACTATCTATTTTGGCTGAGAACTGCACGCAATTAGGCGACACACGGCAAATCACTAAATGAGCCGCCTGCAGCCGAGCCGCGCAGCTCACGGTCCATATGTCTTCTGTACAGTACCGGTCCAACAACATGACTCTATACGCTGGATATTATCAAACTCTAACTTCATGTGGGTTAAGATGTAAAAAGTGATTTCAGTTTCTTCAAAGATGTAAATTCTTTTAAATGTAATGTAATTCCCAGTTTGGCTGTGGCGAAAAATAATAAAACATCCGCAGGCTAAATATGTTAAAAAACAACATTTCTTTTCAAATATTCTTTACTGCTGAGATCCAGGTTGCTCGACAGTCAGCTACAGTTCACTCACAACTGAAATCAGCAGCGAGTGTTATCATTAACTCTGAATGAATCACACTACATTCACATTATGGGGCAGGCTACTCCTCCCAAAACACATGTAGGCCTATAACTCATTTTTTAATTTGGAGCCGATAAACACATCTGCTTTTTTAAAAAAAGGTATTTTTTCTTTCTTAAGATATGTCCCCTTACATTGGCGATAGAGAGAAAAGAGGTAGAATCATGCTTTGAGTGGAGTATCCCTTTCAATTCTGTAATACCGTGATATAATACCGTCAAGTTACTCGTCAAGTCACTGTGATCTTTCCTTACCTTAGCCAAGTGCTGCGAGTGTCTTAACATAACCATAAAAAAGGTGAATCATGCTGAAGTTGCTTCAAGAGTTTATTAGGAAAACCAAAAAAATGCATCGTCAGTGAATGTTATGCAGATATGATATTTACATATGGCATTTTTTTTTTTTCAAAACTTAATTAAAAAATAAATAAGTGCAACATAAAACATACACAACTTGATGCAACAGTTGTCCTGCGTCAAACAGTCTAATCCAAGCTTAGTGACAGCAGAGGAGCTGCAAGTGAGCCACATCTCTCTGTCTCTCATTCTCATTAAGTAAAAAATTGAAAAAGACTATCTCAAAGAAAGAAAGGAAGACAAAGACACAAAAACCAAGAGAGAGAATGGTGGAGATAGTGGTGGAGGAGGAGTTGGAAATAAATAAGAGGGAATAAGTGATGCAGTCTGAAGAGGGTGTCAGCAAGAGAGGAAAAGATGAAGCTGAGAAGTCAGCAAGGAGAGGAAGGAGGACAGAGTGAGGGAAAGACTGAATATTTGAGAAGGAAAAAGATTCATGAGGGCTTCAATAAAAAGCTTCAGTGAACACAGCACAAACAGACAGGCCTGATGGTCACACACACACGCACACACACACACACATGCACACACACTGGGGTGAGCTGAAATCAACCATGTTTATTCAAACTCTTCCTGCTCATCACAGAATCCCATCATGCATTTCACTCCAACAGTCTCGCCCTGTCAGGGTATAACAAGCTCTCCTCACCACACAGCATCTGGCACACACACACACACACACACACACACACACACACACACATGCAAACACAGACACGTATATGCCATGCGTACACAGTGGTTCTCTGTAGAATATACACAACTTGTATGACTTTGAGTTTTTGCATATTTTCAACTGACACGAACTCATAAATAGCAAAAATACACAAATAAAGATAGAGTGCTACATTTTTTAAAATTCCAAAATATTCAATAGTTAAGCTAAAATAATATTAGAATTTAAAAAAAAGTAAACAGTAGAATATTGTTAATATTGCAATATAATTGTAATTTTTGTATAATTAAAACATAAATACTGTAACTAGCAGAACATGGCAGATAAACGTATATAGTTGAACTCGTACAGGGAAGCCATCACTGAAATGTGTTGGACAACAAAACAATGCAGTTATACAGCTAAAGACAAGCTCTGTGGGAAGAACTGACACTTGGGCGATACTGCCCGCGTCAGCAGCGCGTGGCAGCTGCCTCATTGAACTACTGCGTGTCCCATCAGCGGGTTGTCCACACCGGCAGCAGTTCTGTTGCTGGGTTCTTTCCACAGAGTTTGCCTTTCATAATTAATTTCAATTAATTATAAATGTCATTTGTATTTATTTTAGACAGAAAAAGGTTAATAAATGTATGTTTATTTGTAAATAATATTAATAATCCACAATTATTGTCCCATACTTGATTCATGCATGGAGCCATGCAAGTCACTGCATGTTCCATAACACTGTCCTTCAAATATTCCAGAATAAAAGCCTTGTGTTAACAAATGAAGGAATTCTGTCCACAGGAAAAAAAAAAAACACTTGATGGTTTTTATTTTGAAATGAAAGCAGGAAGTGTTGATTAAAAAATAATTATTTACTTTTGTCTACAGATACAGACCTTAAAACTGTAGTAATGTTGCTGGTATGATGCCAACATACTGTAAAACCATAATTCTCACTGTCTGTTGTTGCTTTGAACCGCTTGCGGTAAAAATAGGTGAGACCTAGAATCTCTACAAGAGACGCAGCTGACATGCAGCCGAGCCGTGCTGCTCAAGCGGGTTGTGTGGCGGGTCTAACCTGTTAACATGGACGCCGAAATAAAAAAAACAACAGGTTCCGCAGCCACATTTACAGTTTATCTAATTAGCCCCCGTGTCAGTTAGCCTGAAATGACAGCATGTGCCAGCGTGGGAGAGCCGAGCCAAGGATGGTGGGGCTTTAGCATAGAATGTATAAAATATGGACATAGTCTCTGTGACGTCACCCAAAGGTTTCTGAAGAGCAAAACTGAAGCTCAAAGTGGGTGGCTCCCGGTGACTCCGGCCATCGCCATCTTGGCAGTGATGTTTCTAGCGAATCCAAAAATGGGCAAAGAGGTGGAGCATGGATGTCCTGAAGCCTGGTTGCTGAAACACGCCCACCTAGCCTGAAGCTACCAAGCTAGCTAGCTAAGGCTAACAAGCTAGGCTATATCATGGAAGAGAACGGGCTACATGCTACTCTGTGTAGCGGGCTAACATTAACCCTGCACTGCAGCACCGGCGAGGCCCGAGCAGCGAGTCCGACTCATGCCAGAAGGCACTCAGCTGTCCGGGCTGACCCATGGCGGGATACGGTGGCGTGCAGCGGTCCGACATGGAGGATGAGCTCCCTTGGAGCGTCATTTGACGTGTTTTGACCAATCGCAGATCAGCATGAAAAAAATGAAATGCATTGAATTGATAGAAGATGTCCCGCCCTAAGGGAGGACGGAGGGTGCTCGACCTCCCTTACTCCTCACAATGCCCACAACCACTTCACACACAGGCTGCCCTTTCACCTCTGCCCTACAGGGGTCGCTGTTGAGGCATTTTAATCAGGATTTGAATAATGGATTTTTTCCAAGGAGAAAGAACAGATATTTGATAAATGAAACTGAGATTTGGTAATGGTTTATTTCAACCAATTACTCTTTTTTTATATTTTGCTCTCCCTCTTGCCTCTTAAAAATAGAGGAGGAGCAACCTCCTCTACCAACTTCTCTATCATCTGCTGTCTGTCTTTCACCTTTGACTTTGAGAAGCATTCACACAAAATGTGTGCATGCCAAGTAGTGTGAAGTATCTGCTGCTTGACTGACACAAAGAGGACACAAATCGTACTTGAGTTTTTGATCAATGACATATTCTTTTTTGAGGAATATATGACAAATGAAAAGACCCGGGGCTATTCATAAAAACATTCAGGATTGTAGCCTCAGATGCCTAGGCCTAACTACGCAAACAACAAACATAAAGCCATAGCCAGTATTAGACAAAGTATATTTTTTTGTATTTTAAAATAAGCAGTTTTTCCTTGCGAAAAAAAATATTGTCAAATCTAATGTTGTGCTAAAGTTCACAAAAATATACCAATTATGTTATAAACAAAAATGTTCATATCTTAAGCCTACAATATTAAGAAAAATGTCCACATGTAAAACCTTTTTCCGAATGTGGTTTTTTACATGACTTTTTGTAGGGGCAGAAAATTAATGACATAATTTCAGATAAAATATCACTATTATCACTCATTATAATTGCTCCTAATATCAAGCTCAAGACCACATTAGTTCCAAAAAAAGTGCAGCTGGTGTGAATAATGTATTCCAGGAGAGCCGAGGGAAATCTTTCGTAAAATAATAAAAAAAAAGAAAAAAAAAAAAAGATCCACCACATACCATTTAAACTTTTACTGTATATAAACTTCCAGAGTTATTCTAACAGATATGAACTGCTGCTGTTCTGTCACCCATACAATCTGTTACAGTGATAGTCAACACGTTAATTTGACTAAATGTCTCATTGCCATGGATTTATTCACAGTTCTGAGCTTGGCTGAAAGGCAGGGTTTTGTTGGCCAAAAGTGTGTGTGTGTGTGTGTGTGTGTGTGTGTGTGTTTGTGTGAGGGAGAGACAGAGAGGGAGAGCAGAGGGGAATAATGCAAATGTTTGGTAAATCAGCTATCATTTCCTGACATGGTGTTCCAGGCACAATTAGGTAAGAGAGGTGATGACTCACAACGCGCGTTTGTGTGTATGTGTGTGTGTGTGTGTGTGTGTGTGTGTGTGTATGTGTGTGACAAGACAATTCAAATGTTTGTTTAGCCATGTATCATCTCCTGACACCTTGTCCTCTGTGTAATTAGATGAAATGTTGTGTGTGTGTACTGTAAAATATAAGAAAAAGCAGATACAGAAAATATTGTGAATTTTATTACAGAATTATTGCATTCACTTTTCCCATAAAACAATCTGTAGATTTACAGATATTTGCATTACAATTAAATTAAAGGTTTACCCTTAACATTTCATATAATTGACCATCATTTTAAAACCATAAAAGATTGCATAAATGTCATGTTTGCTAGTATTGTAATTATAATTTATTTGGATTTGGATGAAACAGAAAAGCATGTTTGCCTGATGTTTAGTAGAGCTTATCGGTCGTAAGGTAAACTGAAGAAGCTAGTTTCCGTTAGCAGCTAATGCTAGCGTCATATGTCAGTGTCATGGTCGGTGTTGGCACGTTGTGCTCCAGCAGCTAAGAGAGTTAACACTGGATGTCTGAGACTCTCTGAGCTGATGAATAGGACCTCACAACAGGTGTTTATTGTTATTGTTATACAGTTTACTCCTCTTCCATTGTAGATCAATGTTTATGACTCCCATAATGTATTGAATACAGAATAAAGGTGAACTGAACCAGGCCTAGCAGATGGAACTGGACCTTGAAGAGACAGCCGGTGACCGTGATGCAGCTCATCTGATGAATAGACAGTACAGCTGCTGTGGCAACGCTGGTAAAACTATGTGCAGACATCTTGTTTGCATCTACCCTGACCCGGTTATATTTTTTCTTTTTTTCCTTTTATGTTTTGTTTGCAGTAGCGGCCAAAGCTCTCTGTCCTTGAGGAGCTATTTATTAGGTTTTGCTTTGAGTGTGTACAAATGCCAAAGAGCTTAAAAATAAAAGTAAAGATTCAATTTTCTTTTTAGTTAAAATGTTTTTTTATAAAATTGTAATCGAAAAAGATCGACTAGACAAAATCTTTTCAGCGGCATGAACAACAGCAAGAGTCTTTTCAACTTTCACTGGAACCCCAACAGGGTCGCGAAATATTTTCCGGAGGTCCTCAGATCGTTGTGGAGAAAAAAATAAAATTACATATTAAAAGTAAAATAATATATTTTAGACTGAGGAATGTTTTTTTTTTTTTACATTACCAGTGATATTTGTCTTAGAATAGATTTTATTGAGTGTGTTTGTGGAGTTCCAGCAGGTCAGGGAGAGAGAAAAAGTCACGAAACGCATCAAAAATCCCCAGTGCCTGGAGCACATTGGACATGTGCTAACTGTTAAACCAAACTAAATTGTCACCATAAACTAAGCAGTATTTATTTAGCCTACATTTATTAATCAGAGCAGTCACAATAATCACTCAAAATCAGCAGGGGGAGGCTCGTAGAAACAGCTGTTTACACCGGGCAAACACCAACCTGATTATTTTGGGGGTTGCAACTCGAATATGTTGAGAGCCACCGTCTTAGATCTCTGGCAAGGACAGTTTTTTTTTTTTCATCATTCCAACTACATTTTTATGGGTGGGTACATTATCATTATCATTATTATTGTTATCAGTATTATCGGTATTATTACTGACAAATTAAAATATAGTTTATAATTGATTGTCCTGGCAAGAAAGAAAAGCCTGTCTCATGGATCAAAGTTCAGAGGTTCAGCTTTTGTGGTCCATGGCTCCTTTAATATCCAATGAATTATTATTATTTTTTGTACATTACAATTCTCTAAAATTTCTAACTGGTAATGAAAATGTGCAGAAAGTTATTTTTGATTAAAAGTACATATTTTGTGTTTATACATTGTGTGAAATAAAACACAATCTTACAGGAAATCACTGTATGTAGACGGGGCAGTTTCATAAAGTTATTACTAAATAGCCTAAATTTACAGTAATTGGCCTTAAATGTAGCTATTTTCTTAATATATTTTTACTATACTATGCTTTTCCTGCTGTCCAATGAATATTTTTAAACCTATTAATTCTTTAAATTGACAGATTTATACTGTAAAAGCGCAGACATTTGTCCATGGTTTTATGTGCTTATTGCATTTATATACATTATTTCTTAGTAATTGTACATGAAAAAAATAATATTTAAATTACTGTAGATGAATTGCATTGTTTAAGGTAAATAATAAATTCTCTAAATTTACAGAGATATAACTGGAAAGTAGTTGTTTTTAATGTATTTTGACATAATATATCTGTTTTCCTACAGTTTTAAGAAACATTTGTCAACAATAATATGCTGTGATTTAATTCATTTCAACCATAAAACCTTCTTTGTTTTTTAAAAAAGTTTATTACATGTCATTTTGTGGTATGGTAATTGGCTGTAATTTGACAGAATCCATTTGGAAACTTTGCTGCAAGTTTTTTATTTATAAGGACTTTGTCCTCACATTAAATTACATACACATATTGCATGGTAATGTCTCATTTCCTGGTGGCTTATAATCAACTCTCTTCCATAATAATAATAAACTACAAATAAAAACACCAAAAGGAAGAGAAAAAAAAAAAATGATTTGATATTTAAAACTTAACACTTTTTATTTTTATGAACGTGTACCTGTAAAAACAGTACGAAAACAACAACAAATCCACAATCTCACTAACTATAATGACCAAATGACCAGAGGCACTGGAGGAAAATTCACACTTGTAATATGTTCATTTGGTTTCACAGTTTCTAGAATTCTCCTTACATTGTTCAACATTAATTTTAGTTTTGTGAAATGTTCTAAATATATTGTTACAGAGGGTTTATAAAACTGTATTGTTACGGTTTCATAATGACTGAGACAAAGTATTTAAAACCCCTCCCTCCTTTTTTTGTTTTAACGAAACAGTGAATCAACAAAAACGTATAAAAACGACAAAAATGAAATAGTGACAGAGTTAAGATGGAGTTCATTACCAGATAATTAACATTAAATAGTGGAAATCACAAAGTTTCCCCCGAATGACTGATCCGAAAACAGACGTTCATTCATTTGGTGTCTCAGTCACATATCCACACACTCTCCTGTCTTTTTTGGGACCGCGACATTTTGGGGATTTGCAGTCTACTTAACATAATAACACACACACATTCAGGGCCGTATCTAAATGGTAAATACATCAGGATATGCTTTCTATGAATTAGAGAACACATAATAACATGAGCCACTGTAACAGGCTGACTTACTGGGCAGTTTGGGGGTTGACTTACTCTGGCTGACAAACGGCAGACATACAAACAATCCATAATACATCAGTCTCTTAAAGTAACAGGCTTACCCTGTAATACATGAGCTGCTGTTTGGTTCATTCAAAGAGAACATCTGTCGTACATGTAAATGTCTAATCCTTGAATATAAGATGAGCCCCACGGGCAATGTAATTTCCAGAACAGAACAACAACAAAAACAGTGTCTTATATTTGGGCTGGTAATTCAAATGTACACACCTAATTATTGCGTTCGCTTTTGCTACTGTGTAATCCTTTGCATGTCTTTAGACTTGTGGGATATGAAATCAAATAATGATTCAAATATATACAAAGACACAATGTATGTACCTTTTATTATGGTTTGTGGTGAGACTTTGTAATACAAAAACAACCTGGTTATTTACTATGATGTAACAATGTTTTTCAGCACATAATATATCAATTTCATTTTCTTAATACCTGATCCGGTGTCGTCCGGTATCTGCAGGTGTATCCATCTCACATTTCAGGAATTGTTACATCCAGTTCTTGTGATCGTAATGCTCGCATCAGAGCCATCACATGTTTTAACTTTAACTAAGCATCACAAACTGTAGGTTTTTTTTTATTTTTTATTTACTAGAAATGATTTTCACTCAGAAATATAAATTCAAATACTTCGTTATTATTACTATTGCAGCTACTGAAATTAAATGAGTGTCACATATTGACATATGTATGCTCTATGTCCTACAGACAAAATGTAATATATTTTCAAGTTTATTTGTGTATTAATAATTAATGAATATATGATTGCATCATTAAAAACAACGGCTGAAGAAGAGTGAGTTGGTTTTATTAGAATAAATATAACTTATTGGAAGAGGCCCCCATGTTGGATTCTGTGGATGAAAAGAGCAATAAAACATGAAAAAACTTGAGATTTAAACTTGATTTATAAAAAAAATTAAAATACATTAAATTACTATTAAAAGATAATTAGCTTGATGTGAATGGGAGAGTAAAATATAATAATATAACTTGGCCAAAGTGAAAAGACAGTCGGCTTCTAGGATGCGAAAGTCGCTGTCAGGACTCACAAAGGTTGTTGGTATATAAATAACACACAGATGTGCACGCATGCACACACACACACACACAATAAATAAGGCTGCCCAACCAGAACTAACAAAGGCCCGCTACGGACAGTCCTGTCAGCACAGCGAGGGAGAGATATTGTGCTACGTGTGTGTGTGTGTGTGTGTGTGTGTGTGGGTGGGTGGGTGGTAGTCCATTTGTGTGTATGTGCATGCATATTTGTGTATGCATTTGTTTTTGTGTGACTGTGTGTGGCGTCCTTTACACACTAAGGAATGGTAATTGTCTCCAGTGAATGTCTCTTCTGCTTGCCATAAGCTATACGCTCATTTACAGTCAAAATATTGGTCTGTTTGTGTGTGTATATGTATGTGTGTGTGTGTGTGTGTGTGTGT
>CAKAOH010007109.1:26754-43354 GCA_916701665.1 Sebastiscus tertius | reverse complement strand
GGGGGGAAGAGTCAGAGCGAAAGACACAATGTGTGTGTCATAAGCTACGCTCATTTACTCTCAAAATATTGGACTGTGAATATGTGAGTGTGGGTCTATGTGTGTCACATCTACATGCTGTGTGTGTGTGTGTGCGTGTGAGAGTGTGTGAAAGTGAGGGAGTGTGTATGTCAAATGGTCACACTCAAAACATCAGTGTGTGCGCGTGTGTGTGTACGTGTGTGCGCTGTACGCCACGCTCATTTAGCCTCAGTAGCAGCAGAATGGGGAATTCCAATAATAAACATAAAACCTACTTTATTTTCTCTGTTTGAGGTGAGACGACTGCCTTTCCCCCTCGCCGCCACTTTCCAACCCGCTCAGCCAATCAACCCGTACACACGCGCACGCACGCACACACACACACACACACACACGCAAACCCTCTCGTGTGCAGTTCTGCAAGCCAGGGCAATCGTCAGAGTTATTACATGGAGTGTTGTCTGCCTTGTTACATTTTCACTTTATGAGCTGAGAGCCTTCCACAGTCCCTCAATACTTAACATAGACAGCAGCTTAGACGGTGTGTGTGAGTGTGTGAGTGTGTGTGTGAGTGTGTGCGGCTGCTGTTTTTCTTTTTATCAGCAGATAGGGTCCCGCACTACTTAGCAAACCCAACTATTTAATAAGCACAGCAGGCGGAATTGTGTGCGTGTGTGTGTGTGTGTGTGTGTGTGTGTAAGAGAGAGTAACAGAAAAAGAAAGAAAAAGAATAAGCGAGAGAAAGATAAAGATAAAGAAAGACAGAATTACTGTCTCAATCACAAAGAACAGTTATATATCAAGGTTACATATATATTTCAGTGGGATATTTAGAGGTTTGTTTTTCTACGAGACAGTCTCTCAGGTGAATCCAGATAAAAGACTTCATCGATCTCTAATTGATTTCAACCTCAGTCATTAATGAGTCATGAATATGGAGGGGAGAAAATAGATTAATGAAAGGACAAGTGTGCAGCATTTAGGGGGAATCTATTGGCAGAAATTGAATAGAATATTAATAAGTATGTTTTCTTCAGTGTATAATCACCTGCGAATAAGAATTGTGTTTCCGTTACCTTAGAATGAGCCGTTTATATCTACATACGGAGTGGGTCCTTTTCCCGTAGCCGGCTGCCATCTTTCTACTGTCACCCAGAATGGACAAACCAAACACTGGCTCTAGAGAGGGCCATTTGCGTTTTCGGCTACCGTAGTTCTCCTACACGCTTGGCACATGGGAGGAGTTTCAGTTTGTTGCAATCTGCAACCTCACCGCTAGATGGCGCCAAATACTACACACTGCACCTTTAATACCTTCAGAGACAAGTGTCAAAGACATGTTCAGAAATTATGCTCTTGATTTTTCTCTGCATGCATGTCAATCTAACCTTTCAATCACCCTGTATTTCTCCAGTTTGTGGAATCGTCACCAAGGATGCCCATTCCTTCCTTTGCCATTTGCCCTGTAAATAGAACCATTTTACATTTTCTTGGTCTCCACAACTCTTTGCTGGTTTAAACTTTTCATAAATATCCTAATTGTTTAATATTAGCTTGTGCTGAAATTGCCATTTCTACATCAAAACTTCACAAAGCAAACTCAATGGGATTAATCCAACTAACCAAAATGAATTCAAATAAAAAAAATGACAAGGTTTTTTTTTTTTTTAAATATATTTTACATAGTTGTATGTATATTTTTGATTTGCAAAACAACAATTTACAACTCTTTAACTGCTTGAGCCATAGTCATTTTGAAATGTAAAAACAGGCCCATGGGTCAGACAATTGAACAGCCGTTAGGCTGCCTTAATATGATAAGCCCTCTGAGATGTGCACTCTCCTTTAAGGCACAGAGTCAGACCCAGGTGAGGGACAAAGCAACAACGTGATAATATGCATCATTAACATAATGGATCACAACGGTCTCTATATTGTGATCAGTTATGACTCTGAAAGGGTATTAATAACCACATTAAGGCCAGAGGGCACAATTACATATTACCTCTTGACACTGAATTGTCAGAGGTCTCAACTGCTGCCTGAAAATGTTGACAAACTTATAGTCATTAAAAAACAGACTTCTTGGCAACTTCAAGACACAAGACATCTTTTGATTGATGTCCACAGTCCTCAGGTTTGGCGTAACAACATACAGTGAACTGTGAAGTGACGCTACCTATATGAAACTAGTCTTAACAGCTGTAATTCATAAATAGACACACACACAAGCGCAGACACACATAATCATTTCCATTCACATATTTTTATGCACATTTTGAAGTATTGCATTAGGAAAGCTGAATGGAAACAACAAAATTCAATAAAACTTCCTCAAAAAAGAAAAACGCTTGCTTGAGTTTTTTTTTGCCTTTGTCGAAAAAGAGTTGATTCGCAAAATGGATTATGGAGATGCCTTTGCTGCATATATTCTGACGTAGCAGACATTTCACTCACATGACTGTTCAGCTGTTTCTGCTGTCGGTGTCTTCTCGGATATTCCCATAACGTGGTAATGCGTGTCTTCGTCTGTGAACAGCATGAAACATGACCAATACTAGCTGACATGAAAGAACAATTAAAACTTAACCTAACCTTGCGACATTTCAGAAGTTTGCTTAAAGTTACTATACAGTCGTTCAACAGTCTCAGAGATTGTCAGTCCTTACAGAAATAATATGGTAGTGTTGACAGGCCTGAATACTGACTGCACTGACTGTTGTGAAATCACTTAATCATTAAGTAGTTGGAGACAGATGTGTGACAGAATGTTTGCTACGTCCTCAAATGACTGTCAAGAGGACACGTCTGCAGTTGCCATGACCTAAAGTCAGGGTATACTGACTTGTGTTTATTGACCTAATTAATGATGTTTGTACCCGTTTGTACCCTCAGAGGTGTGTATAAAAGGAGGTATCTAGTGATTGCCACGTAGACTTCTCTGCAGAGTTGTCTCGGCTTTAATCTGTGTTAATAAAGTCTATCAGATCCACAAACTGGAGTCCATCAGCGTTTTTGCTTCTTATCTGTCTCCATATCTCCACCACATATTTGGCGTTGTCGGCGGGATTGGAAGAGAGCACCTCCGCTATCCCTGAGTTAGGCCAGTAAGAGTGCTCTCCATTGAAAAGGACTCTGACAGGTTTTAATGCAAGCTGTTGAATTAAATTCTCCCACACCGCCCTGGGGGGATTTCTCAGATCTGATATCATGTAATAATCATAACAATAATAAAACCATATTGACTGTAGCAGTCAGGGAGGGACCACCATTACATCAAAGATGGAACAAAGTGACCAGACCACATCTGATTTTTTTATTTTTTATTTTTTATCAAAGCAATGGATCACTTTGTTCATTTTGCTTTATTTTTGTCTGCTCCGTGTGTCTATGTGTGTGTCTCGCTATCTGTGTCAGTGCGAGCAATAACCTAATGAGTATAATAGAACTGTTATATTTTTAATAAACACAGCAGGCAGCTGTAGTCTGCTGAGGCTCATAGGTAAATGGATGGAGAGATTGTCAATGACTCACCATGGTACACTTACTGCTGATTACAGAAACGCAGCACTTGCTGTGCATATGTGTGCATATTGTGCGTGCCTCCACAGTGTGTGTGTGTGTGTGTCTCTGTGTGTCTGTCTGCATGCTCAAAAGGCCCTTTTCTGCATGAAATCTATGTGTGTCTGCGCTTGTGTGTGTGTCTATTTATGAGTTACAGTTTTTCATTAGCACACAAGAATATGTCTATGTGAGTACACACAGACACTTCATCCGAAACTTTAAAGTTGTGTACGCGGTCGGATGTGAATGCGTGTGCATGCTATTACTTTCACTCTCTGTTGACTAAATGAAACCCCGTCTTGGCAATTTCTCCTCCTCAGCACCCATTCAGTCTCCCAGCGCTACCCACACAATATTAAAAAGCTCCCTTACTCCCAGCACACCGGCCAGGCTCGCCAGTTCGCACATCTCAAAACATGCTTTTTCTTGTCTGCGTGACGTCTTTATGTCTGTTAAACAATATCAGGTGGAATCTCAGGAGTAAAATATGATCAAAGCATGGAAGTTGGTGAGTTGGGGAGTGTTTTTTTTTGTTACCTCTATTGTCTTCCAACAGAGCAAATTATGAAGATTAACCAGGGAGACATAAAGGAGAGTTGTTGTTTATTTTCAATGATCAATAAGAGTTGCCGTTCTTAATCATGTTATATTAAATCTCCATAATTTCATATTGCATGGATTCCAATTACTGAGTCACTAACCTTCATAAAGCAAAGCAATTGCAGAAAATTGAACTAGTGGTCATATTCATTTAATGTTTGCTGTTATTTGTACTATTACGGTAACAGCAGGAGCAGAGAAATAATGAAAGACACCTCCACCTCAACAGAATGTACACAACGTTTGCAGATTAGAAGTGTATATCTCCTGTATAGTGAGCAACATGAGATTATGGTGATAATGGGGGAGGGAGGTTGAATTAATATACTGTATTTCTAAAGACACATGCTATAACTGATCATGTATGATTAACACACCTTTTCATTATATCTCTTTGGCTGTTAATATACCTAAAAACTATAGATTATATATCAAAAATAACTAACGTGCATTGTATAAATATGTATGTAGATTCATAAACAAGTTAGAGTGTCTGCATGTGACATTTTCCTGCATTATGTTAAAACTGTAAATATGTTTTTTTATCATATCCCTCATATGCCATGGTGTTTCCATATCTAAATTTTAACTAAAAGGCAGTAATATAAAATCCATGTTTTTTATTCGTGAAAAGGGGTCTTCTACTTTGCTATGACAAATAATTGATCACATCATATGAGCAGGAAATCCTGTTTGCACTTTTCCATGCACATGTGACACTGAGAAGTTCACAATCTGAAGGCTCCCAAAGTTTACTTAACTGTTCAATATTTAGGCAAAATTCCTACAAGAAAAAATACTACCTGGTGTAACTTTTAATTTGTATACTTAAAACCAGTTCTGATGTGAAAACTTTCTTTTAAAATATTAAAATGAATTTGTTGCCATATGGCAACTACATAAAAATGTGGAAGTGATCCGTGTGGATTCAACCTATTGGACTGTAATTGACTTACAGGACTCTGAGAGTATGTTTACAACTTTTGATTACATTTAGAAAATTATTTTTATTCATATTTTGTAATTTCATAAATGTTGTAACTGTACCGTTTATCTGGATTATAAATTACACGGTTGGTTTTTCGGGGAGAAAAGAAAAAGATTGTGCCGCAGCCTTGTGCCACCTCCAGTCAGAAAGGGCAACACAGACCACAAATGAGCAGGGGAAGTGGCAGGATGCCGCATTCATCTGCTGCTTCAACTTCCATAAAGGGGTGAAATTGGGTCAGAATGGAGAATGTAATGTGGATTTGATTGACACATATGTTGATGATGTCTAAAGTATGTTGTATGAAAATTACTGAATGATATAAAATAGGAAAAAAAAAAGATTTTAATGGGAGGTTCCCCATTTAAAATATATTTTTTTTCAAATATTTACATTATTTAAGCAATTGTGATTAATAAAAAAACACATTAAAACTGCTTATCATGATTAAGTCTTAATTCATGCAATAGAGGGATAACAATCATATATTGGGAGGATCATACATATAGTTTATTAGAGAGTATACTGTGTCTATTAAGATGTAAGGCAGGCATAGAGATAGACAAAAGAGATGAAGGAGTGCAGGTAAAGATATAAAATGAATATTGCAGTTATGTTTCACATGAGATGAAGATAATATTAACTCAGTTACTATGCCCTGTGTATACTATATACTACCACTCTACTACTGCAACTACCATATGATACTGTATATCAGTGTAAATTATTAAAAAGTTCATTGTCATTAAATCTGTCAATTTTTGAAATGTTAAATGAAATGTTGAAATTCAACCAAACTAAAATGAATGAATTAGTGTGAAAACAATCCATGAACATTGCAGTAAATATTTAGAATCACCAATATCTATAAAGACCATTAGCAACTTCATTATTCATCATCGTCATATTATTATTTGGTAGTAATACTACTCAATAATTTAAACTGCATTTGATTAGTGTAATTGTATCACACAACTGCCCATCCATACATAATTAAGAGTAATTATTAGAGATGAAAAACATGTACTTATCATATCAGTATCACATAATTATACAGTATCTATAATGAGATCAAATAACATTATCTAATTACAATAAAATACATATATATATACATTATCTATGATAAGATAAAGTAACATTGAATTACAACTATGACAATACTTAAATTATATTTTCATATATATATGTATATATATATATATATATATAAATTATTTATACATTATCTATAATAAGATCAAATAACATCTTATTACAATTATGACAATACCTAAATTATATTTTCATATATATACAGTATATTATAGGCCACAACCCATAGTTCAGGACACAACAGATGATTCATTTCAGGCTCCATGTTTTATCAGCCCGCCGCTTCCTTTATTTAATTTGCACCGCCGTGATAAGCTCATCATCCTCGTTTGAATGATAATTAACAAATTGCTTTGACTTTGTGTTACTAGAGTGAATTAAAGCAGGCTCACCTCTCAACATTTCAGTCTCTGAGTCCATATTTCATTCCAGTAAACATCACAAACATCTCCCCTCAGCCTCCCCCCTGTCCTTGTATGGTAATCAGGTTATTCATTATGGGTCTGTGTTTGAATCGTCTTAACAAAGTGGGATGCATTGCGAAAGGAAATGGGAAGAAATAAATAAATAAATGAATGGATCATCAGATGTGAACATCTATGTCTGATTTAAACTATATCGGAGGGACTGCATTAATAAAGGGTTACAGTCTGTAAGGTCTTTAAGTGAAGGTCCAAACATCTGTAGGAATATGAATACATCACATTACAATATATAGAAAACATTTTTCAAATTCTATGAAACTGAGGACAGATAAAACTTGGACTGATGAACAAATACATACAGCAGGTGTTTGTTTTTTTAATCCAAACTAAAAGAAAACTTTAAGAAAACTAGACAATGCTAGTTTGACCAATAGGTTGTAAAGATTTGCCTAGTGTCAACTGTTTTTTTTTTTTTGTTTTTTCCACAGTTAGTTGTTTATTTTATGTTCATAAAGTACATATTTCCTGGATAAGTTGCATGGAACTATATCGGCTTCTTATTCCCTGAAGCTTGCATCAGAAACTGGCTCAGTGATGAAACAAGGTGAGGAAAAGTTAGTCATCAGATATCAATCAGAGTATATATATGTGGCTTCAGTGTATTTAAACACTGTGGGAGTTTGAAATGTTGTTGATGAAAAAACATTCAAGCTGCAATCAATCTGCAACTCACTATTTCAGTGTGGGCAGTGATAGATTCATGAAAGAGTGAAAGTAATTGTGAGTTTAAAAGCTGCTCAACAGCTGCCTCCAGCTGTTTTGGCAGATTCTGAGATCTTACAGTACTGTAACAATACGGCAGGACACTTATTTTTTATTTTAAAAATGCTAAGGCTAAAACAGACAAACCCACCCCACTGTTAAGGTGCTACAGTATATCTTCTTGTTCTTGTCTATGGATGAATGAGAAAGCCAGCCATTAGAAGATAAAAATGGTCTAACAGGATTTTACCCATTACTGTTCACTCAGTTTGGAGTTTGCATGTGAGAGGTATAAAACGTGAGGAAGGAAGACCAGGGATGCACCGATCTGACATTTTCAGTCTCGACAGCGATACCTGGGCTTTGGGTTTCGACCGATACTGATACCAGTGTTTAATTAATAAGCTGTATGCCTCACTGTGTGGAATTGACTGAGATCATTCTTTGATGTGTAAGACAACATCAGGACTGATTTAAATATTGCTTTACTAACTGTGTAAAACAAAATGTAACAAATTATATATATATATATATATATATATATATACATTTATTGAATTGTTATGTATTAGTAAAATAATAAATTGTACACCAACAACTTGGCAAACAAAAATCTTCAAAATCAACAGGAATTATAATTCAAGTGTAAACCTTTTTAATGCAGCAACAAATTAGTCAAAACTTAAACAGGAATTAAAATTCCAGGACATAATGTATGTAGTATATAAACATAGAATTGAATTTAATAGATCAGCGCCATTGTCACCGATACCCGATCCAGCTATCTGAGTCAGTATCGGCCCGATATCCAATCCGATATTGGTGCATCCCCACTAGAGACACAATTACTTTTAGGGGTCAGCACACTGTTTAAGTTCTCTATTTTGTCTTTGCTTGCTCTGAAACCTGTTCTGCCCTTTTCAATGTGTCTCGGCTTTTCTTTTTTTTGTTTTGCTCTTTCATCACACTTACGTCCTTAATGATCTCCCACTCCCTACATAATCAAAATGATTTGCTGTTGTCGATAATGTTGACCACACCTTTCCAAAATGAGCTGATTGTGTCAGCTTCCCCACGATGTAGAAAAAACAATCAAATCCTTTTCTGAGCTCAGTTTGAACCCACAAAGACTCAGACTCAGACTCCGTTCCAGCTAAGAGAAGCATTCACAGGTCAGATATAGTAGAATCCCTAGAGAGGATGATTCTCATTTTCGGACTTGATGACTTTATGAAGTATATTTTAGATGGCCCCTGGCATGTGTTACAGCTGGGAGCTGAAACGAAAGGCCCCGAGCTGATGTCATGTGCAAAGCTTGATGAAAGAAACCTGTGACAAAAAAAAGCTCTCTTCATTTGACAACGACTTTTTTTGTATAATAATGATTTTTCTTCTGGGGCTTCTCTGAGGCTCGACACCCCAACCTGAGGGCTTGTCCACTCTGTAAAATTTCTAATTCATAGTTAAATTAAAATACTAAAGGAGACCTTTATTAGTCAATATCAGCTTCTTAATCGACTTCTGAAAGCTGACTGGTTTGGCTTTTTTTTACATTTCAACTATGCTGGGAGCCAGAATACTCCGATGAATCACCATTGCCTCAATCATAATGATTATTACAATTTAAAAAAATATAAATGCCTTCATCTTTGCAAGTATTGAAATACATGTGGAATGGAGGTGGTCACTCTAAACTGCAGCTTGAGGTGTATTTAAAATGTCTTTCACAGATGTTATAACTTGTATATAGAGCCAATACAACTCAGCAAATATCTCAACAATTGTACTGTTTTTACTATTTCTTTACTGTGTTTCTTTACTGTGTTTCTTTACTGTGTTTCTTTACTGTGTTTCTTTCAACATGTCATATTTCTCTTTTTTATTCCATTGTGAATGTGCTTTCTTGCATTTATTGTGAATATGTAGATCTTACTTTCTTTTAACTGGCTTTTTTTATGTTTTAATGTTTACAGTAATACACCACAAAGGGAGAAAAATAGTTCTTGGAGGATGGGGGTGAGAGTGGAGCTGGAATTTTCGGTTGGCTCAGCTGCAGTATATGAACCAAGTGAAGTTACATAAAATACTGACATTCAACAGATTTTATGTAATTAATAATTCATTTTGGATTTTGATTTAGTTGTGGTCAAAATGAGACCTTTTTTTTTTGCCATAGAGGTGAATAACTATTGTGGACATTCTTAGAGAGTGTGAAACACAGAATCCTTATTTCCACAGACACACATTCTTACAATTTAACCAGTTATAGGAAGAGAATCCTCTATTGTCAGAGGTTTTGCTGGGTGAAGAATATGAACATAAGAAAAGACACTGATACATGATGCTGCATGTTTGACTCTCATATTAGAAAGTGCATTCTCAGTTGTCACTGAGAGTTTGAACGTAATAGCAAACAGCTAAAGGTCCAGAATTAAGGAAGAGTTGAGGCAATAATGGAAACAGCTTCTTCTGAAGTGGTCTGGACCATAACACGTCTCTGTGTGAACCAATAAAACCAGTTTAGTTTGGTCCTTTTCACTGTTCTGCCTGCTAACTCTGATACGATGTAAAACATGGTCAATTGCTTCTTTGCTACTTTAATAATACTTAAAAAAAAGCACAATAGAGAAGCCACTTCCATATTTACAGCAATATGATACAGATTTCTTTTGTTTGGCACACAGATTCTTCTCCTCCCGCACCTCCACTTCACACACACACACACACACACACACACACACACACTGGTTACCTCTTAATGAAGTCAAATTGCATTTTTTTATGTCAAATTTCAACAGTTAGGACAAATGTAAATACATAGTAAAAGTAATTTGGTTTAATATGTGGGCTACATTTAACATACGAGCAACATAAGAGCAGTAGGAGAGAAGGAAGGAAAAGAGTGCAGTGGACAGAGGGAGAGGAACGAAGAAAGAAATGGTGAAGGGATGGAGATAAAGTTGACAGAAAGTTGAAAGAAATAAGTTTAAACAAAAGGTTGGGGGTATGGAATGAACAGAAGAAAGAAAGAACACGCGAAAAAAAGAGTAATAGAATAAAGGACGGGGGACAAAGAGAACGAATAGAATGAGGGTGGGAAGAAAGAAAGAAAGAAAGAAAGTTAGGGTAAAAAAAGAAAGATATTTAGGAGAAGTAATTACATTTCAAATTAAAGGTCATGTCTTTGACAGGAAAGATTTGATCTGCTTTAGATTCATAGTTATTATAATTGTGACATGAATTTGAGTTAGAAATAAGTTTAAACAAATGGTTGGGGTATGGAATGAACAGAAGAAAGAAAGAACATGAGAAACAAAAGCAAAAAAAAAAGAGTAACAATAGAGTAAAGGACATAGGACGAAAGAGAATGAATAGAATGAGGGTGGAAAGAAAGAAAGAAAGAAAATTAGGGTTAAAAAAAGAAAGATATGTAGGAGAGGTAATTAAATTTAATTTATCATTTTCATTTTTAAAGGTCACATCTTTTGCAAGATAAGATTTGGTCTGCTTGAGACTCACAGTTATTACAATTGTGACATGAATTCATATTGTTTTATAGTAAGTGCCGTCAAAGTGATAAAAAATATGTTTTTTCAATATATATTTTCTGAAAAATTTTACTATTTTATTACTTTTAATTTCATTTTACATATTCATCAGCTAAAATATGATTAGTCCAGTCTTAATATCTAAAAAAAAAAAAAAAAGAAAAAAGAAAAAAAAAAAGTGAATGCATGAAGATGAGTGATGGAGCCTCTCCTGACAGACTCAGCGTTCTGGTCAGTTGTGTCTCATCTTTGGTTCAACAAGGGTTAAAGAGAGAGAGAGAGAGAGAGAGAAAGAGAGAGAGAGAGAGAGAGAGAGAGAGAGAGAGATAGAGACGCTTCATAATGACTCAACCCTCCCTCTCCGTTACCCTCCACACTACATCCATATACCGACAGGCATGCGCTTCCCCCCCGGTACACACACTCTCTCTGCCTCTCTCTCTCTCTCTTTTCTTACATTCTCTCTCTCCCTCTCTCACACACACACACACACACAAAGCAGAGCGCTTGGCGGATGACGGGGTGCAGCGTTGCATCGTTCAGGAGAACCGGCGGAGAGGAGCAACCGGCGCTCCCTGCTCAAGGTATGGACTTTTATGGAGATTAATAGCCTCAGCTGGATGCTCTCAAGGCTCGTGGAGAGGGTGTGTGTGAGTGTGTATGCACGTGCGTGCGTTTGTGTGTGTGTGAGAGAAGTTGTCCATTGAGTCTGTGGATGTGGAGGCATCATCATTGCTTTAAGTGCTGAAGCTCATTTCTCATTGGCTGCTGTTAATTGTAAAAACTCCTCATTGTAGTAGGTGTGCAGCAGGTCAGGGGTTGCTTGGTCAGCTGCTTCAACTCATCTGGGATCTGCAGGTTGTCTGCTCAAGATGGTTGCTCCTGTTGAATATAGCTGCTCTTAGCAAAGTTTCATCCAGTTGTTTTTTCTGTGATTGCGTTTCACAAAGTTGATGAAAATAGAACCGAAGTGATACATGTTCAGTCAGTGGCAAAAAAAAAAGTGCAATTGGATTTTAAATGTTGCCTCTAAATTGCACATTTAAAAACATCCTCATCATTCATGAATGCCGCTCGGCACGGCTGACACTCTTCATCATTAAACATGTGCAACCGGCCAACATGTCAGTCACAGTCCACGGATCAGCGATCAGCGATCTGTGCCACTCTCCTCTTTCCTTCCTTCCTGCCTTCCTGCGCTTCAAAGCTCCAACTTTGGTTCGTTAAAGCCTGTGTACTAGTGGATCCATGAGAACAACAAGTCTTTGCAAAAAGCAAAGTTTTATGCACTTTAGCGTTTCACTTCTCTCTCGTTGCTCAATATGGACCAACTTGAGAATGAGAACGCACACTAACTAGGTTATCAACAGGTGCTAAGTGAACTGATCAGACTGTGATGGGTGTCAGTGGTGAGGCGTGTCATTGACACTTCTTTTGTGACTGTTTTTTTTTTTTTGGACGGACTGGGTATTTGTTAGGGGATGCACCGATCTGACTTCAGTCTCAATACCGATAGCGATACCTGGGCTTTGGGTATCGTCCGATATTGAGTACCGCTCCGATACCAGTGTTTGATTAATAAGCTGTGTGCCTCACTGTGTGGAAGTGACTGGGATCATTCTTTCATGTGTAAGGCAACATCAGGCTGGACTTAAACATTGGTTTCCCAACTTTGTAAGAAAATGTGACCAAAATAATGCGTAGATAAAGATTGATTTTATTGTTTATTATTAAAATAATAAATCATACACCGGCAACTTGGCAACAAATCTTAAAAATGAACAGGAATTACAATTGAAGTGTAAAGCTTTTTAATGCAGCAACAAATTGGTCAAAACTTAAACAGGAATAAAAATGCCAGTATATAATGTATATGGTATTTAAACATAGAATTGAATTGAATAGATCGGCCTCATTGCCTCTGATATCCGATCCAGCTATTTGATCCGGTATCAGCCCGATATTCGATCCGGTATCGGTATTGGTGCATGGTATTTTTGCCTTTATTTAATGTGACGTGAACGTGGCCTATCAACAGCACATTCCGTGGGTCATGATAACGCATTTTAGGCTTTACACGTGTCACTTTCACGGCATGGGGTTGTGAAGCGGCTTTTCCCACATCGTTCATCCACTATTCATCCAGCATTTGGTGACACCGGGCTGCTTTATTACATTGTGATAGTAGAGAGCTGAGAGGAAACCAGAGGGACAAACGAGGGACGCTGCAATTATAATTTCAGCCACCAGGCCGCCAAAGACCAGTTGCAAATATTAAACACGTTACACACACAGCAGTGCAGACACCAGCTGAGATGAATGACAAGAGAAGTTGAGCAAATCAACCCTGTTTTCATTCATTAGCAGATTGGTCTCCATATGACGCCACTAGAAATTGAATTATGAAAATTAATTGTTTGTAGGGAAATGAAAATAAAATACGGAAAGTGTTGGCACTGCGGCAGGGTGACTGCTTCCCCACAAGGTGTGTTAAATGGAGCTGAGGATCCACTTTCTTTATGTTGTTAGATGCATTTTTAATTCTATATTTATTAATTCATTTATAGTACATGTTAATAAATTGCACCTTAGTTTTCGGGGTTCAGTTTAAGACACCGACGTGAAATGTGTAAATGTGTAAATGTGTAAATGTGTAAATGAATAGTTGTATAGAGGTGATGCCTTGCTCAATGGCACTTTGTGTGGTTGCAGGTTTGAAGATGGTGGGTATTGTGGGATTTGAGTGAATACTCTTCTGTTGGTAAAGTACACACGTAAGGTTTATTCTGTGGCTGCTGGAGACTCCAGTTTGCGATGTATATTGAATTCCAGTTGTTGCTCAGCTCAGTCAATCAAGGTGTTTATTTATTTACCTCTAAATTCACATTTTAAGAAACTGAGTGCAGGATTAGTAGGTCTGTAATGGAAGGTTTGCCAGACTTCTGTGCAAATTGTTTTGTTATAAATTCATTAGAGAAGACTAATGCTGGTCTGCAGCTATAATTGATTTCTGGGGATGTACAGTAGATGGATATTTTTTTCTGCAGCTCTGGGTTTGACTCTTGCATTGTAAATCGCTACATCAGAACAACGGTGTTACTCCAGCTGAAAACAGGCATTGAAATAAAAAAGAATAGCATTTGCTGTTTCCAGGTCAGATCGTAAACTGGTTGAAATGAAATTAATAAATGAAATATCACACACTATCCAATGGATTCCACCTCTGTGGATGTCCATACTGATCCGCAGTAACTATTCATTCAACCCTGAAGTGTAATTATTACATCCTATAATTAATCACAGATTATTTTTTTTACATTTACTAATATTAGTTATGGCACTAAGTAATGACAGGTATTTGATGTAATGTTTATCAAATTGAATTATCAATAACACAACTAGATGACGAACATGGCCCAGGTTTGGCCCAATATTTAAAAACATGTTGTTATTTAATTAGATTTGTCTTATTTAAATCTTGATTTGAGCATAATTGTTTTCCTCCTGTGGAAGTATTAGACTAAGGTGTATATTTTTCTTTCATAAAAAAAGAAAAAATTATTTCTTTGTTTTTGTGATTTATCACTTGACTGAAGGAGGAGGCTGCTGCTGTGAATTAACATTGCGCAGCAGCAACACCGACGTTGGGACGCTCAACTAAAACGACCTGATTAATTTGGATTCTGGCCTTGGGAAGTATTATAACACATGATCCCCTGAACGTGGACGGAAACATCTCTGGCAGCCTGATCAAGCAGGATGTATTCACATGGTGAATACGTACAAAACGGTGGAGTTAACAATAAAGTCTCTCTTCAATAGAGATGCTCTGGTAAATAAAATAATCTCCAAAAGCCGGTCGTACAGTAAAAACATTGTGAACAAGCATTCATTTGTTTGCTCTCATTAAATTCTACTCGTTTAATACAAGCAATTCATTTATATTGTGAATTTTATGTCTTATTTTATTTTTATTTTTTTTCCCGAGCTTATTATACCTTTATTAGATAGTGACAGAGACAGTATTGAAAGGGGGAGAGAGAGAGAGGGGATGACATGCAGCAGACGGGCTGCGGGTCGGGTTCGAACCCCGGGCCGCTGTGGTGAGGACTCAGCTTTGGTACATGGGGTAATGTAGAAGCTGTGCTTCACCCTAAAAAGGTAATCATAATCATAACTGTAAATATAAAATTGCATTGATTGGATTTAAATTTGACCCTGCTGTGTATTATTTCACTGTAAATGATTCAGTGCACCAATCGCAGCAATTTAAAGGATCATGTCGTGTTTTTGTGCCTTTTAGCCCATTTCCAAAAAAAGAAAAGAAAAATGTATACTCAACTTATCCATATGTGTGGTTGCCGACATTGTATGTGCATGTGTGCAGTATCATAGGTGGACACGCTTACAAGTGTCACTGACATGTAGAATCACATTTTTAGCCTGAAATGTTGACATTTTGGTTGTTTTTTGGACTATTAAGAGTTAAACAAACCCAGCTACACAACCACACACACACACAACACACACACACACGCACACATTGATGAATATATTTACAGTGTTATTACCCATCTTGACATAAAAAATAATAATAATTAATAAATAATGTGAATTAATACAATTTAAAACACGACTATTATTCATGTCCCACAACTGTGGTCTCAATGTTGAGCTACATAAAATGAGCTAATTCCATTATAACATACAATTATTTCAATTTTATTTGTTTACAAATCATTTATATGATTTTTTGTTCATCTAAATGCACCTGTCCCACACTACTGAGTCCTCGACAGTCCGCGACACTGAACAAATGCCATAGTAAAAGTTTTGTTCAAAGGCAAAAAAGTCTAGTTTCTATGGAAACCGAAGATGGCAGGCGAGCACATGGGTGACAGGTTGGGCCGCCCACATAGGTGACCCTCAAGATCAAGACAAACAAGGTCAAGATCACCTTTTCTTCTCAAGTATTTATTGCGTGTCCTTACCATACAGCTTAGTGATTGTGTATTTTGAAATACATATTAAAAATAGCTTAATATTACTGTTGAATTCATGTTTATTAGATTCTAAGAGTTAAAGCTAGCGTAGCACACCTTGCTAGCTGCCATTTATCTGCGATATTAGCAAAAACGTCATTACTGCAACATGTCGTAAAGCACGTCATAAAACATAACATATGTTATAGTTTTTGTGTGAATGATATCTATGAAGACTGAAGACTTTTTTTCAGGGTGTAAAGAAAATCATGAAATCTCCTATGATATTCTTTTTATATGAATATTTACAATGATGCACAAAGCTTGATGGAAAATGTATTTAAATGTCTTAAAAATATTATAGAATTTAAAAAAGCAAAATGTATAAAATTTACATTATATTGTAATGGACATTTAGTAAGAACAAGTGATGAAAACCATAAAAAATAAACCTGTTACAGATTAAAATCTTAACCAGTAGATGTAATTTTGTGTACCTGTTTCTATGTATTACATACTCTGATGGTTAAAATAAAAAAATTCATAGAGGTTGATTTTACTTTTTTTTTTAATTTGGGAGAGTCAAAAGTGACTGTAGTTGCAGAAACACCCATA
>CAKAOH010007109.1:0-26725 GCA_916701665.1 Sebastiscus tertius | reverse complement strand
AAATGAGGTAATTACTTTTTTTTTTTTTTACCTTTTTTTGCATCAGGCACTTCATTTCAAAAGTAAATGATTTCCTCTGTGCTACAACCTCAGGACTTTTTCTTTCACCTCCTGCGCTACTGACAAACCATCCTATAATGGTTTACATGTTTAAGACGTTTTTCCTACCTTCCAGCCTTCCATTGACTTCCATTCATTTGTATAATGACTTTGCAGAGGCTTGAAACTTCCCTGAGATATTTGTGCAATTGTGCAATTGTGCGCAGTGCAATGCAGTCTTCTATGAATACAATGACACACAATGGTACTAATGACATTTCTTATTGTGTAGTGTAAAGTAAAGATGTGGAAGTCGTGTTTCAACAGCATTGGCATGTTTTTACTTTGAGTATTTGAAGATAATATATAAGATAATAAAAAAAACTGTAACTCAAGGTCAACTTATTAGCTTCATCTGGCATTTTCCACCGCATCAACATTTTCTTTTTTCTCAAACTGCTATTTCCAAGGTCATGAATGAACTTTTGTAGATATGATTATTCAATATCCGATCAACAGAAAATAATAGACAACAATTTGCTAACATTCTCCAGCTTCTGAGGACATGCTGCTTGTTACTGATTTAAAGTGTAAATTGAACTTCAGTTGATTTGACAGAACATATTTTATATTACATATTCAATATTTTGTCCTGCAGGACAATTCATTGTGTTAAAACATGTTTCAAAAAGTTGTCCTCATGATGCATGTCGACTTTTCCAATTAATCTGCAATAATAACTACATCACTAGTACATCATGACATTTTAACAAAAGTTTGAGCAGACATGATGTTCGCTGTGATGAATTACCAAACTCATGCAAGTTTCAAGACTCTCCCAGAGACACCTGAAGGTATTTTGGCTAGATTGTTCTCATATCTCCTAAAGCACTGTTAAAGTTCCTGAGGAAACTGTTTTTCTGATCAATGACAATGGCATTCTGAAAATACAGCAGGTGTGAATGGTTTCAAGGGGAAGAAATGTTCTGCACAAGGAGAAAAGGTACAGCGCTCATGGTCAAATAACATCACACAAGTAAATTAGAAGTTTCTCAACATTCATTTTGTATTCCTTCACAATGACTGGACTTTCTGTTTGTGTGTGTAAGTTTTAGATAGTAAAACCAATGAAAATCAAGCAAAAGTCTAATCTAAATGTAATTGAATCATTGAATGGCTTTAGCTTCCAGAGCTGTCGACATCCAGAGCACATTCATGATGCAAATGACACATTTTAAATGAATGAGAGATGGCTGCTGTGATTTGTGAATACTGATAAAGTTATTAATATAAATGCAGGATAGCGCTATCCTTTTCATTTCCTGTTGTAGAGGGGATTCGGGCTGTGAACCCTGAAGTCATAAGGCTCTGACACCACAGAGAGACGCAGACAGAAAGACTGATAGAGGGAAGGACGGTAGACAACCAGAGGGAGACAGCTGTCTGTATGAAGCTATGTGTGGAGGGCACAAAGGTTTCAGTCAGGATTGTGTTGTGAGGTCAGCCGGTAAAAAGATACTGGCAATCTTGGGCCCACTTCTAGACTGCTTTGAATGAGGGGGCAGTAAGAGATGTTGGTTGGTCACCAACAACTAATTATTAATATATTAATTGTTAATATGAGTGTTCTCAGGTAGGTTATGTACAGCAATCAGCAGGTCAGCCATTAGGAATTATGGGCAGGGGAACAGACTTTCAAAATTGGGCCCCTCATCCACCGCGACTCCAGGTCGTCTGTTTTCATATGATAGCGGTATCTTCACTCCAGCTTTCAAACTGAGCTTGCTACAGCTGGTTTTATTTGCCAGTCTGCCTATAGCTCCTCATGTTTGAACGTTCAACCTGTCATACCTGATGCTTCTTCACACTTTTCTTTGGCCAGAAATTTGGCCATTGCCTCTCTGCTATTTCATTTTCTTGTTCTCTTTGCACCCTGGCTTTTATTTTTCGAGTAGCCAGCCAGTGGGAAACAGTAGCCAGCTAGGGGTGGTCTGGGGGCATGCTCCACATAGAAAAAAATTTAAAAGCCCAAATTTGTGTTCTTAGAATGTGCCAGTTCCTCTGGCACATTCATGATCTTAATTATTGCATATTTGAATGAGTTTGCCTGCCTGACTTTAAACATGTAGGCTTCTTGTGTGTTTTAGCCCACTTGTTCTGTAAATAGTTATTATAACCAAGCCCTTTTCCTGACTGATCAGAACTTTTGTAATTAACAATCATAGACCTTATTTATTATTTATTTATTGACACTTTACTGTTCATCAAGACATGCCACAATGATGGTTAATGTATAGGTGCTCTCTTATTCAACGGAAATAAACACGGTTACATTAAGGGTCCAGCCTGTGTATTGATTTTAAATTAAATTATTTCTAAAATAAACCTGTGGCAAAAAGAACTCTGAATCACTTGACTCAAATCATGTGGATCCAGTTAATCAACTCAACTTCTATCATCTTCGTCTTCATTTTCATCTTCACTATCATCATACTTTATCATATACAGTAGGAAGTGCCATTACATCATATTTATTTTTAGGATTTAGGGATCTGAATCTGTGTATTTTCTCAATGCACCTTTCGCGCGGACCTCGCCGTTTCCCGGGTCGTGTTTCGACTGCATCAATTTCACAAAAACAGCATGGGGGTGGGGGTATAAGATCACATGTTGAAAGGTGTTTTAATGATACCAATTAATTGATCTATCATGTATACATTTAACTTGTACTGTCAGTAATATAGGGCAGTAAGAAATTTGTTGTACTTGATCCCATTTAAGGGTAAACCATAGACCTTTGCATGGGCCCCCCCTGGCATTGGGGGTCAAACAGGTTTGGAACCAATGCCCTCAAGTGACAGTATCTCATGCTGCAACAAAGCATTGATCAAAATGACAGTGATTGGTGGACGGTCCCCCGTTCATTTATCATGTTTCTCTGTGCTAAACAAATAAAGTAGACGATGAGTGAAGTGGTTTGTATGAGTAAAATCAATAATGATTCAGAGCTTTGACCTGGATTCTGTTTCACAGATGGAGCAGATGGGACTGCTTGAATACTAAAAAATACTCTCATATGCAGAGTGCAGACAGAGACGAGGGATCAAACCTGCATATGTCAGTGTGTACTGAAACATATTTAGTGTTAGAGATAACACATAACCTTCAGTGATATGTTGTGATGATTAAGGAGGGAGTCCATCGATAAAGCCTTCTTCAGCTGTTGGGCATGCTCTGGTTAAGGTTTTCTTCAGATTAAACTGCTTAGATAAACGATCGACACTGAAAGCGAGTCTCCCCGTTGCCATTAATAAAGCAGGGAAGCAGCTGATCTCTAGCAGCCAGCCGAGACGATTGTGGATCATTCTCCTCCCTGCAGCCACAAACAACCTGGATGTTTGAGAGCAGCAGCGGTGTCCCAAACAAAGTATTATGTTGAATACAAACTTGTAGAAGAGGACAGAGCAAAATTTGAATACATTATTTAAATATTTTGAAGATTAATCAGGGCTTGAAGTGGGCCAGTTCTCAACGGTATGCTGTACCGGCACTTCTTCATTTTACTCTTTGGCGTACTGTGACTTATAAACACATTCTTCTATTGTCCCCAGGACAATGGCACGCCGTTAGTCTTGAGCCGTGACGGTAGAAAATTGAGTACCGCCACATTTACAGACTTGTGGCATTCACTTGCTACCGGTTCTCGTAAGATCCCTAGTGTGTGTGTCAAACTCCAACACAGAGAGGAACGTGCCCGCAAATTACACCAAAAACACAGTAGAGGCTACTGAACACTTTTTTTATTACATGATTATTTTAGTACAAATGCTTACCTGCCAGTGTGGTGAATAGCTTTTCAAGATTTACTCGCCAAACAGAAAATCTACCCACATTTGGCGCTTGACGGGTGTTAATTTAAGACCCTGCATGCATTTACAGTGTCTTGTGAAGGTCTGAGACTTCTCCTACATGTTATCTCTTTGGCTGAGTAGGAAGTTATTTCTTAAAAGCTGTTATTAGTTAAACTTAAAATGCATTTTTTTTTTTACCATTTAATTTTAGATATTTCTAAATGAAGAGTTTGACATATGAATAAGAAATAAGTGAGAAATATTCAAAGTGCATGGCTGATTTACTGTCGCTGTTACCAAAATGACTGATGTAAGAAAAACACTGTGAGGAAACCTAAAACCTGCAACAATACTACGTTAACATATCATCACCTTTTAAGTTGATGTGGCCAACACATTCTCACTCCCAGCTTGTCAAATACTGCCGCTTGGTCAGTGTCCCTATGCATCGGATACCGACGCAATAGGTACCCCTCTAGTACTAATTTTGGACGTGTCAGGGACGGTGTGTCAATATATGCATCATATTAAAATAAACTTCCGTTTTCACAGGATGTTAGGTTTAGGCAACACAACCACTTAGTTAGGTTTAGGAAACAATTGTGGTTGAGTTTAACTTCACTGACTACTGACTCACATGACTAACGGCTCACGGGACCAATGATACTAACGAGAAATCAGTTGCTTATTTACAAATCTGGACACAGAGCAACATTATCATTCATTAGACAACCCTCTCTCCTACCAAATTACGTTCCCATACAACTAAACTGCACTCTCAATTACGTTTTGTATTCTTCCACATTATAATCAGTTTCACTTAGATGCGATGCGCCAAAAACCAACATAATCCATGCGAAAAATACATTTCCTTCATGCCCACCTTAAGAGTGCCTGGGCCGTTGTTGTTGTTGTGAGTTTAAGGGCTAACCTGCTTCACTTTAATCGGCAGGGGGCAAGCAAGACACGGGAAGTTGGGTTGGGTCTTGAGGAGTTGTAGCATAATATATGTCATTAGGAATTTGCTTTAATAGTTTAGGCAGTTTATAGAATGTATACTGTTACAGAATTATATAAACAATAACAGGCTGAAGGCGAGACAGAAATGAAAAAAATGTGAGACTGGAGTAGAGATGAGAAAACTAAGACGTGTGTGTATACTGAGAGAATATATTGAGAGTGAGAGAGAGAGAGAGAGGGTGGGTGAATGAAGAAAGGTGAGATATAGGTCCTGTCAGCCATGTCTTATTCATTGTCAGGTCACTGACATGGGGACCCATACTGTTAAATTATGGAAAACACAGCGATGGAACAGGACATGACGGACACACGCATGTGCGTGCACACACACACACACACACACACACACACACAATTACATGTTTCTCAGTGAACATATCTGTCAGTGGGAGTAACATTATTCAACTTGTTTCAGCTTCAACAATCTAGTTTTATTTTATGTTGTTGTCCGTCACCCTCTCGTCCAGCTGACAATGAAATGTTACTATAGCCGAATCAACAGTGGACAATGGTCAATGGTGTGCCATGTAAACTCTCAGAAAGGTCATCTGTACAGAGACCTCAGTTAAGTAGTCTTTATCACAGCTTATTCACTGGTTAGCCAGTCTTTCTAGAAGTCGAGTGGGTATACTTTTACCAGTCAATGTGAAAGTGAAACCAGAGACGAGTGGAATTATCTCTAGAATCCTATAATGCTTTGGACCGAACATCAGAATAGATGACTTTTTGCAGTGCACACATACCCCTCAAGTATACACAATATTCTCTCTCTCTCACTATGGAACCCTAAAATGTTCAATAAATAAATGAATAGAAAAGACATAATGAATTAAATAAACCTATGGATAAATTGTCACATTTATAACCGAACCAACAATTTGTGACTATACACTTTGATGCCGAGTAATGAATCAAGTTTCTGTTTGTTGTTCTGAGATAATTCTGAGAAAAGTTTTCATGGAACAAAAATCCTGCTCTGTTTTTCTGAATTGACGAAATACCTCAAAATCCCAAGAAGCTCTCATTTACTTATGAGCTCCATTTCATGGAAGCAAACATGTCACCACGTAGCCAGTCGGGATGCATTTCAGATGCGTCATCTTGTGTCGGTGAAGCATGCCATATCGGTTCAACTGATCCTGGAGAAACATCTCAATGTCCAGAGTAGGCTTTACATCTGAACAACTGCAAAGTTCTGAGGTGCCTGCGCAAAGTCGACAAACTAATAATAATACTGTATTACTCAAAGCTAGGGTTGGTAATCTTCTTCACAAACAGTTTTGTTATATTTATTGAAATTCTCATTACCATGAATTTGGGGGAATGGCTTTGGAGGGAGGCCTGAAGAGACGGAATGTCAGCGCTGTGACTTGGCAACTTTCTCGTTTAGGGACTTTTGGGGCTAGTGCTGCTAGCATTGGATTCGAGTTGGTAACACAGGGGTGGGTGTACATACACAAATCTAGTGTACTTTTGCTAGTTTCTCAAGAATACCAGTCCTAGCTTTAAATACACTAGTCTCCCAAAGTCTGAAACCCAAAACAAAATAAAATTGGATTAAATTAAACAGGCGGGAACATGTTTGCTTCCATGAAACGAGCTCTCAAGACAATGAGAGCTTCTCTTGGGATTTTGAGGTATTTTGTTAATTCAGAAAAAAAAGCAGATTTTTTTTTTTCCATGGACATTTTTCTCATAATTCTGAGATAATAGTCTTGTTCATTCAAAAAAGCAGGGCAAAATTTCTTTTTTTGTCAAATGAATGCATTACACCTTTGTAAAATGCAGCCTTGTTAAGCTAAATAAATTAAAGGAGTTGTTGACCTGAGGAGTTCTGTGTCTGTGTTTATTATATGTGATTATTCTATGTAATTTCTTTATTTACAGCAGCAGCTAGATAGTTGACTCTTCTTTTACTTTGTCGCTTTAGCTATGGAATACGATTGGCAGAAAGGTGAGAGGGCATTGACAACACAACTGTCATGAAAAGTGACATCATGAAATAAAAAAGTGTCATGAAATAAAAGTGTTATTGGGAAAAACAACATTATGAAATTCAGACTTTTGCAAAAGGGCATTTTGAAATACAAATGTCTATAATACATTTCTGAAATAAAAATTAAACTAAAAACAATTAGAAAATAACTTTTTATTAAAATTAAAATATCTTATTTCATAAATGTTTGTGTCATTTATCTATTTATTACTTCTTTATGATCCTGAACCTCAAGTATTAGTTAGTATTAGTAGTAATGTTGAGTACTCAGTTTTTTTATTTTTTTTTCTCCTAATCTTGTAATCACAACACAATTATTTTGATGTTTTTCTGTAGTTTGTTTGTTTCTTTTTTTCAGTTAAGTAAGACAAGACAGGTGAAATTTGACAAGACAAACAAAAACAAAACAAAAAATAGATAAATTAATACATAAAATACATCGGGTGACATGACAGAATTAACGGGACAGAGCAATTCTAACAAAACAAACAAAATGAGTCAAATAAATAATAATAAATGTAGTTTTTTTTTAATGAAATTTGTTTTTACTTGTATTTACCAGGACGAGGCCCCCAGGCAATAAAAAAGATATAAGAAGAATAAAAACAAACAAAAAAAGGCTTCAATCACACCAATTCTTACAAATTAGAAAAAGGAGGGAAAAAGGCAACGATGATGAATTCAGTCAAAACGTGATTTGTACACATGTGACTTCATTGTTGACTAGACCTGCAATTAACAATCAGAAGAGGATTCCAAATAGGCTTTTCCTTGATTGTTTCTGGCGATCTAAACACGTACAGATTTCATCGAATAGACCTTCACATTGTAGGTTTCTCTCCTCATGACTTCCATCATGCCGTATTGTATTACTCAACAATGATACTGTAGGATATCTCATCATATTAATACATTTGGTTATTTTAAGGTTTTGCAGGCTACATCAGTAAAGTTCCCACTTTGTGGAGAAATTAACTCTACAAAAAATGTGTTTGTCTACAAACAGTACAAAAATGGTCCCTGACATGATAACTAAAACTAAACAATAATAAGGCAGGGTGAATGACGGTGAATGCTTTCACATCAGTTGATGTAATTAACATATAACCCATCAGTATCTCTGTCCCCTCTAATCACCTCTCATACTTGGCTGGTCATTTCTTGCAAATCTGCAGTGCAGTAATAAAAAATGTAATAAAATTGACCCACATGCAGACACTCAAGGCAGAAAGGGACAGTCATTGTAATGATTTATTGAACAGCTGTAGATACATAAGCTTACAGTCATGCAGGCAGACAGGTCTAGATAAGGGCTCAGGAACAGATACAGGTCCAAGTACAGATAAAACGAGATACGATAAGCTAAAACTTTATTCATCCAGAGGGAAATTGTTGTGCAGCAGTTGCAGTACAAAGTAGGAAAGAGTGCAAATAAACAAAATAGTCATAAATATGAACTTGTTAACGGTAAGATGTCTGGAAAGCAAAGCACCAATCCAGCACGGAATGAGCGGAATCAGGCTGATTATATACTGTATAGTGCAGAGGCTGATGAGGGAAAGTGGAAGCAGGTGAGACAGTCAGGTGACTGAGACAGGAGGGAAAGACTGAGGGCATCTGGTGGAAGGATGATGAATGGCAATGCAAGGGAGGGACAGAGACGCAGAACGGGAGAAGCAGGATTTAGGCAGGTAGGTTGGTTTTGTGGCCTTGTAAGTGATTTTAAACTCACCTCTCAGTCTCAACAAAAACTACACACTTCAGGTTTATTTAGGATTATATGTGTGTGTGTGTGTGTGTGTGTGTGTATATATATATATATATATATATATATATATATATATTGTACTGCATTGTATTTGTATGTATGCAAATTTAATGGCACATGTTTTGGTTTTATTGTGTCCATCTCCAGTATGAGCTCCCTTTTTCAATTTCTAATTATCACTGGCCCTGAGATAAAAGTGAACAACAGGACTGTCTCGAGTCAGTCAAAATGATCGGATTGGACTAACACCAATCCACCGAAAAAATTAACAAGTCCTCCAATCCATACAACCACATAGGTTGTTTGCTCCTTCACTGTAATATGACCCACAGGTGGCTTAGACTTAGCTAACAAAACTAGATGGTTAAGTTAAACTCCCCCTCCAGTGTATTTTGGCATTTCTATGATATTCCATATTTATTTGAGTTATTTCCTGGCTAAGTTGATTAGCCACACTGTTTGCCTTTTTTTTTTGCCAAAAAATAATATAATAATAAATAATTTTGTGCTCAAAGTAAAAAAAAAAGAAAAGAAGGTTGTTGGTAAAATGTGAATATGCCGTATGACTATAGTAGAAGCTGCAGGTCAAAGGTCATCCTCCAAGCTGCAGGTGCACTCATGCTCATTTGAGTCTGAACAGCAGCAAACTGATAAATCTGTTTATCTGTCTGTCAGTTTGTCTTTCTAGTCAGTTAGCTAGTTAGGTGTAGTTAGCTAGTTGGTGTAGTTAGCTAGTTAGGTGTAGTTAGCTAGTTAGGTGTAGTTAGCTAGTTGGTGTAGTTAGATAGTTAGGTGTAGTTAGCTAGTTAGGTGTAGTTAGCTAGTAGCCCAACTTGTTGCATTAGCTAACTGAGGGCTTTCATTTTATTTTCTAGTTTCCTCCATCTTAATGCGTGTACATTGCAGTCAGTAGGCAACAGACTAGATGGTGTGAAACGATGCGTCAAAAGCAACAACATTGTTATTGCATGCAAAATGACTTGCGTTGGTGAGACTGTGCTGGTGTATCACTGTCTGAGGACAGATTCAGAGTTACAGAGAGAGATGAAGTGTGTTTAGATGTACAGTTTCTTATTGAATTGATTCACGATCAGAAAGTGCTTCTTTGTTTGTGTGTTTTGCCTTAACAATCTTGCTGTTAGCATCATCTTGCACCAGTGATGCAATTCCTGGGTGACGCCAGTGTGGAAGTGCCTTAAACTTGCATTCTTTCTAACAGCCAGCAGGGGGCGACTCCTCTGGTTGCAAAAAGAAGTCTGATTGTATAGAAGTCTATGAGAAAGTGACCCTACTTCTCACTTGATTTATTACCTCAGTAAACACTATAAACATGAGTTTATGATCTCAATCACTAGTTTCAAGTCTTCTTCAATATAGCATGATGTTCATTTAGTAAATTATGGTCCCATTTAGAGTCAAATAGACCATAAAGCAGGGGATGCTTTAGGGCGGGGCTACCTTGTGAGTGACAGGTCGCTACCATGGCGTTGTCCGGTCTGGGAGTTGTTCGTGTTTTTGTCTTAGAACTTTAACCCTTTCGCAGTGTGTTTTCAGTTCATGAAAGTTAATCATAACCTTTTTGGTCGCCTAAAAACAGTTTATTCAGCGTTCGGTTGCACTAAGCTCCACCCTCTCATGTCACTTCTGGTTGCAAGTAACCAAGATGGCGACGGTCAAAATGCCAAACTCAAGGCTCAAAACGGCAGTCCACAAAGCAGTGGGTGATGTCACGGTGACTACGTCCACTTCTTATTTATGGTCGATGTCCTACACTGATGAAAACAGCAGGTGAACAAAGATTGTGAATTTTGTATCTCAGCTGGGGGCATTTTTGTCCCAAGCAGTGTAAAGGGGGTGTTTAAGGAGACAAGCTCCAGCAATATATTCAAATGATTTTATTAGTAATCCATTGCACATTAATGTTACTGTGGTTCCTTTCAGCCAAACCTGTTCAAGGGCAGGGTTAAGGTGGCTGAGCCCGGCCGATTCACTCTGTTGTTACTGCAGCTCAGCATCATAAATGATGGAGCATATAAGGCTGCGTTCAGATTGACTTTCAGCTCAGGGTGAGAGAAACATACAGCTCCTTCATTGATTTCAATGAGGCCGACACAGAGGGCTCCAACAGAAAAACACAGGGTCGTCCAGCAAAGAGCTGGAACCTGGCTTGACTTCTGATGCAGTGCGACACCATCTTAATACACACATTTCTGGTGGATTACGTTCTAACAGAGTATTTTACTGCTCGTCCTGAGGAGGATAGGGGTAGTGCATTACCCCCTGCTAGCCATTAAAAAACTGCATTAAAAATATCCTATATATTGTGTTTTACCTCTATGCTATGCCAGTTTTATGGAAGGACATAACTTTAATATTGGTTTTATTTATCCATTTATTATACCCACTTGTCAAAACGGGCACTAGTAATTCTTTTTTTTTATTTTTTTTATCTTTATTTATTCAGGGGAGGTTCACTGAGAGCAATGCCCTCTTTTTCAGGAACACCCTGATCACATTCACACAGTTACACATTCACACCTGGAAGCTGCCCAGTACAACCACAGGCTGATCTGCTGGCCACTGAGCAACTCCACTGGAGCGGTTGGGGTTAAGGGCCTTGCTCAAGGGCATCTCAGTGGTGGTAATGAGGGAGGGGCAAGCGCTGCTTTTTCACTTTCCCCACCCAGATTTTATCCTGCCGGTCCGGGTGATTGAACCGTCGACTATCCGATCTCAAGCTCGCTTCTCTAACCTTTAGGCATTTAGGTGACGGTTTGTACGTAATGTATTCGAAAAAGGTCAGAGTTTTTCTGATGCGCATGCACATCCTAGGTTTTTCAGACAGTTTTCGAGTATCCCTGAATTAAAATATGCAAAGAAGACCAGTTTCAACCAGTTTGTGTTCCATCCCTGGTCATCCCATCAGCAAGAGCCTGACGACAGAGTCAATGTGTAGGTGACGTTATCATTAAATATTGCTGCCGTGCACTAATCGTCTGAAGACTGTATTTACAGTATATTAAATAAAGATGTAGTGACATGGTAGCAATTCTTGATTATAACATAGACCTGGATATGATATTTGGAGGGGTTGATCCAGCTTCCTGAAGAGAGAGACAGAAGACATACAGTTCAAGCTGAACCTCCATGTTGGAACCGAATAGGGCCAAAATGCTGCGGTCCAAAGAGAACCTGCAACCACTCCCGCCAGTGCAACTTCTCATCTGTCCATCAGAACGCCAGGTGAAACCATTCATTATCAGGTGTTTCTGAGTGTGATGTTAGCTTAATACATTGATGTTAGATGCTTGATGCTAGACTAATTACAGATCCCATATTATGCTCATTTTCAGGTTCATACATGTATTTTAATTTTCTATTAGAACATGTTTACATACTGTAATGTTCAAAAATCCCTTTATTCTTCTCGTCCTGTCTGTCTGAATGTGCCTGTATTCTAACCTGACCCTGTCAGACGGTGACAGAATGTTGAACTTTACACCTTCAGTGTCGTTCTTTGCTCTTCTTTCATTCAATGAAGAAATATTCTCCAGTTCCGACACAACTGTTGCTATTGCAGCATCTATACTAACCTCTTCAGGAGCCGCCATTGTTGTTTAGAATGAAGACTCATCTTTTTTTGTACTGACATTTTCAAGAAGGGCTTTACAAGAGGAAGCTGGAACTACTTCGAAAAAGTGGCAAAGGTGCCCACAGATGACGTGGGTGGCACATTGAAGAGGAGGGCCGACAGGCTTGTCAGCCAAGGAGTTGATATCCCCACGGCACTGTTCCTGTTCCAAGCTCTGAGTGAGGGACAATCAATGGGTGACATTTTTTTTACATTGAGGAGCAAGCTGTGGAGGACGCAGTGAAAGAAATGCCTGCCGACCTATTTTTATTATTATTTATTTGTGAACAAATATAATTAATGAAACATTATTTGAAAGTTTTCTGAATCTGCTCTTCTGATTTATAGAATAAGATTTTTACAGTACAAACATTTCCAGAAGAATTAAATGTTCAGACGAAGGCTATGATAAATAATACATATAATCATTTAACTAGTAATACTAATGGTCCAAATGATGTAAAATGCGTAGTTTTAAGTCAAAAACCTTCAAATGTTCTTTGGAGAGGACCTCCAAACCTCCTAGTATCATTTATTCACTGTATAAATTCAGAATGTGTCTCTGTATAATATGTAGGAGCATCCCGACTGGGACTCTGCTACTAAAACCTGAATTAATGCTCTCACATGTACACACCTCAGCTCTGCATGTGTACCTGCCTGTCTAGCTGGCTGCTGTTGATTCCAGCCTATAGACATCCTATAATATAATATAGAGAGATACTACAAATAACACAGAGAGCACTTTAAGTATTAGCACTACATACAAACACAGAAAACAAGACTTCTGCACCTCCTCATGGCTCTGTTTTCAGTCTTTAGAAAATCTAGCCTGTGACGGGAGACTTTGACCAATCACAGGTCATTTCAGAGAGAGAGAGAGAGAGAGCGTTCTTATTGGCTGTGCTGTGGTGGGCGGTGCTTGGTATTTCCTCAACAGATCTCAACATGGCTGCCGGGTAACAAACTTTCTCATTTTACAGCTAAACAGTACACTACAAGATGATTCTGAAAACATTTGAGGAGAGAAATAGGCATAACAGTAACAGAATATTGATTCATATTTGATCAGCGCTGCCTAGTTTGACCGTTTGGTTGGAGTGATTGACTCGTGGCTTTCATAGACGGAAGCTGGACAGCAGACTCCAGATCAGCTCTGACTGTTTGTTTTCCTCTGATCTGTGAAATCTTGCCATTAGGAGCACCGGAGGACACACACGGAGGCACATGATTTTTTTCACATTACCTGTCTCATGCGCTACTGTCAGGATATAGCAACTGTTTTATAAAAATAACTTTTTTTAATCATATTTACTCCAATTCTACCCATCGCAGCTTTAATCCTGTTTTTATAACCTTTAATGCTAATAAAATAATCTAGTTTAAATTGTCTCTGTCGCTACACTAAAAGCACTTTCACCAAAGACTGGGTGGGTTCCAGGAATGATGAAATGATAATTTGTTGGCATGACCGAAAGTTTCAGCTACTGTTTTAGGAGTCAGTAGAGAACATAGATAAGGAGGCAGTTCATGTTTATGATTGTATCTGTGTGTGTGTTGGGTGTGTGTGTGTGTGTGTTGGGAGTGTGTCTGCTGCAGTTAGAACACTAGAGTGTGTTCACTGTATTTCTACGGTGCAAATTGTGTGCCCAACTTTGATGACTTTTGAGGGTTTTTTCTTGGCTATGCTTAAGAAGTGCAAATAGACAGAGTGTGTCTTGTCTGGAAGGATCTGCCAAAAAACATATTTTCATTCAATTACAGCAACTTGGGCAAAAGTAGCTGACAGTTGGCAGTCGACTGCCAGGCTGCAGCTACAACTGTGGACTTTTGTTTTTGAAGTGCGCAGTCTGTGGTTGTGTAGTCAAAGCCATTGATGATTTGAATTCTACTTAGCTGGTGGAAGCGTGCCCGTCAGCTGACAGCACAGGTCTGACTGGGTTAATCCAATTTGGAAAAAGTTACATTTTAGTCACATGGGAAACCAGACTTCATGGTCAATAACCAGTAACTGACCAGTGGTCTTCTCACTTACTGTCCCTTTAATTCATTAAAATGGACAGAGCGTCACCCGTCAGTGTGTACTTGAAGTGTTTCATTCTCCTCGCTACCCCAATGATGAAACACTCCAGAACGTAGACGCTGACAAATCTTTATGCAAACGTGTTTAAAAATTCAAAACCCTAAATTGTTTTCCAGAGAAGTGTTGGAGGATTGTTTTCACATCGAATTCCTGTCTTTTTTTTCTTTTTTTTTTCATGTAACCTTTGTTTAACCGGATGAGTCAATTCAGAAGCAAACTTGTGTTTTGACGGCCTGGCGAGGAGAGCAGAGGGTTCACGGCACGAAAATGAAAAACACACATGCACACGCATGCACACACTGCACAGCTCTCAGTGGAGATGTGAAGGATTAAAGTGTTATTGATTGTTCACGTGAAATAACCTTTGGGATGGGAGCTTTGAGTGGACTAAAATGGTGTGTGTGTTTGTGTGTGACCTTTGGGCAGCATGCTGATTGAAGAGGGCTTTTTATGTTTAATCAGACTTTGTCTCATTAGATAACTTCTATCATTAGAAAATGATAGAAGCATTTTGGTAGAAACTTATCACTGCTAAGTCATTTAATAATGCAATGATAACTTGAATAAGTGTGATTTGATAAGATAATGCTGATACGACTTCAAGTGATGGAAAAAATATGTTATAATATTTATTAACAACAACTTAAAGTTGCATTCATTTACATTTTTGGCCACTTGGGGGCAGTAGAGTAATGTGAAAAATGCAACACTGACATATCATCAACTTAGACATTTGTTATGGTGAACATGTCAGCAAACGGTTGCTCATTTACGACATCTAACTTGCAAACATGGCTGAAGGATACTCACTTTGCTATACCAGCCAGCACTAGAGAGGTCTGTCGCGGGGTTCTACTTCAAAACTCCGTACAACATGAAAACACTGGCGTAGTCGATATACGTTGTATTAGTCCCTTTAATTATGCCAGCCCCCCAAAGTGCAAGCAGTGTCAATATTTACAAAAGGTGAAAAAATAGAAAATAGCTATGTACAAAAACATCAAATAGCACTGAAAATTGAGTTCTTCAATAACTCCATACTTTTCCAGTCAGAAACAGGCAAAAAAACCCCATCCAAAATGCAATCTGTGAGTTCACTAAATGTTACCTTCTCTGTAACCAAACCAAGACAAGACTGACTTCACCATCGTATCGTAAATTCGTGAGCCTGGTCGATGGCTGCAGGGCTTTTGCCCTTTTCTATCCATAGGCAGTTATCATTGGAGGGAGGAGGGAGGAGAGAGGAGACGGAGGAGGAGCCCAGTTGGTGGAGAGGCAGCATAGCCAGTGCCTGGCCAGTTGAGTTTTTTTTTTTTGTTTTTTTTTAACAAAATAAAATAAAATAAATATGGATAAAACAAAATTAAATAAACAACAACAAATTGATCAAATAAATGAAAAATAAATAAATAGATAAAAAAATAATAAAATAAAGAAAAATAAAGAAAACTAATTAAGGCAAGATTGAAAAAGAATAAGATAAAATAAAGTAAAATAAATACTGACTTCTCCAGGCCTTCACCAGGCCACGATGACCCCCTCCCCTGGGTGTATTACTTACATATAAAATTACAATTAACAACAGCGAGAGCGAAAACGCTCTTTTTAACAGGGAAACTTCTTACGCCCCTGTTTCGCCAGTCAAACTTATGAATGGGACATGACAGGATGGACAGGCGGCGTTTCATCGACTGGTGAGTGTTCTGCTGTTTCCTGTATGCATATATTCACACAAACATTATTCTCAATCAAGTGTGCACCACTTGGTCACACCACTGACAAACAGTTCAGGTGAGAGGGATATTTTGCAAGGGTGTTTTAACTCCTTAGTGAATCAGGAAGGGAGAGGACAAATGTTTAGCGTGTATGAGTGTGAGCGTGTGTGTGTGTGTGTGTGTGCGCGCATGCGTGTGTGCGCTTGTGTGCGTGCGTGCATGTGTATGTTGCCTGCAGCCAGCAACGCAGCGGAGAAATGTTGGCGTGTGTGTGGCCTGGCTGTATGCGTGTGTGCTGCCCGTCACAAGGTCTCTATACTATGAATATGCTGCTGAAATGTTGGATTGTACTTATGTGCTGTATTCCAAGGGGGAATGATGGATAGTTTGTTTTTTTATTTTGGTGTCATAATAATCTCTTGTTTCAAGGTGAATGTTGAAATTGACTGGAGTTGTTAAGTCTTACTTTGTCAACCTGTGGAAAGTTAGTTTGTAGCTATATCTGGTGTATATTTCTTTTCATTTGATCATCTTTGAATTTTTCAGTTTTTTTTAATTCTTATTTAATTTAATTTCAATCACCATCCATATTCATCTCCTCATCTGTTGTCATTTACATTTTGTTTCTTTCATCTCTCTGGGATCTCGCCTCAATCAAGCACTCGCTATTTTTTTAAACTATTTGATTTTAATTAAAGGGACTGTAACTTTCAGAAATGCTTCTTAACAGCGACACCTGTGGCCGTGAAATCAAGGAAAGTCAGCGTCGGGCTCGTGCTTGTGCTCACGCTACATAGACATGAGCGAGCATCGCTCAAAACAGTGAGGCGACACATGTCAGCTAAAACCACAATATCACTCTATATTTCAGCTGCTGGCAGTAATGTTAGCTGACCAGACCAAGGTCTCCCCATTAATCACTGCTAATACTGTGTTTGCTTCTCGGCTCCGCAAAGAGAAACTCGTCTCCCTCCGCCCGCTGCTGGAGTGAACAGGGAGACACCGGCAACCGGTCGGTAACGAGACAATAACGTTTCTCTCTGCAGAGCCCCGTCACTTCACAAGACATGGAAAACCTCTGTTGGTCTGGAGGAGCTGCAGCAGTTATTTCTGCACAAACATCCACTTTACATTCACTAGATATTCTCAGAGCTAAACTAACTCTTCTGCAGTGTGGAGTGAGCGCACGTTCACGTCTAGAGGTGGAGCGAGTACGCGAGAACGCGTGCGCTGTCTGAGTGAAGGCGAGCAGGCAGAGGAGGAGACGAGGCTCCGGCCACACGCGAGCGCGCATATGCGAGCATGTGTCCCGACCCGGTACATTTATACGCTTAAAAAGTTACAAACAGTCCCTTTAAAGGTGCTTCGAGCAGGATTTTTTGGGGACAAACATCGATCGCTGGAAGCAAAATTGGCACGATCACCGAAACCACGAATCTATTTGAAGTCATTTTTCCGTGCCGGTCAATAAGCGAGTCTGTTCTTTGTATGTGTTTGGACTATGTGCTGGTCCATGTGTCCTGGAGGATTTCAATTTTCCAAATTGTGGCCAAATATTTGGCAAATCTGTGCTTATTGATCTTAAAAACAATTGATAGGCAGGCTATATAAAAAAAATGGCATCATCATGAACACTGTTTCCTTTCGGCTGTATCTCATACTCAACCATCATTATCCGACCTGCTGATTTCAGAAGGGCTGTAATACTTTGAAGCTTCATTCATAATGTAGACATTTAAATTATAATCAACATTTTTTGCATGTCTATTCATTCTACACTATAATCAGTGTCTCCTCAATAATTATTCTGCAGCGGCACAACACTCTGCTCTTGTGTTACACCAAGTGTGAAGTAAAGATAATTTTGCTAGTTACGGGCAAAACAGGCTCAGTAGTGAATATTAGGCTATATTATTGGTGGAATTAGATTCTAGGGATTGGCTGCGTATGATTGTTTCCAACTTGTGTGATCCAAACATTTCCAATAACTCCAGAGATAATATTCTAAGGAAATATTCTGCTTCAGTCCACATTTGTTGGCATTTAGCCTTTCAAAAACAACATTTTCACTGCTGTCAAAAAACTCTCGCTTGCCCTGGCGAACAAAGGGATGAACGCACTAACGAGTTACAGATCAGCTGCACATTCGTAAAGAAATTAAGATTAATTTATAGAAGGATGAGTAAAGATCAGACAGACAGCGAAACTACCGGTGCAGGTTGTGAGCCGGCCACGGAGCTCATGCTGCACATCCAGCTCTGTCGGCTCTTGGAGCAAATTAAAGAGCAGGCGAGAAAGTAGGCAAATGTGTTTCCATATTTCTCTCAAGTCTTCTCATCGTCACCGCCCCATCCATCGTTATTCCACTCACGCACAGTGGACACAAGTTGGACAGAAGTTAGTCTGTGCTGTGTGACTCACTTGTTGTCCCTCGTCCCTTTGCTGTCCCCTCTCTGTCAGTCACTCCCTGCTCCTTCTCTCCTTCCTACTTCCTCCTGTCACTCAATTTTTCTCCTTTTTCATGCTTTAGGTGATGCTAGATGTTGCATGCACGTACCTGTCTGCAATGATGCATTTTGCTATTCTATTGTCCAGGTCTCTTGAAAAAATAATTTAGAATTTGAATGAGTCTTCTCCTGCTCCAATAAATGTTGAATTATTTAATGTATAAGTAGACAAATAAATGATTAAACAAAAAAAAATATATAATCAAGAGCCAGGTCATCAAACAAACAAATAATCCCTTTAATTTCCAAGTAACTCCTGAATGCATCAGGAAGTTTGAATCATGAACACAAGCTTATGTGCAGGGTGTCTCACCCTCAATCACATTCATTGCTTCACAAAACCTTCGTTAGTCTAAACACTGGAAAATATATCAAACTCATGCCACATCCATATATTATTATGTAGTACTATGTAGAGTATAAATTAGGTTTTGTTTTTGTCACACAGTAAATTGCAGCAAGAAAGGGAGGAAGACTTGGGGTGTTTTCACACCTGTAGTTCGTTTGCTCTGGTCTGATTCAGGGACCAAATTGTTACCATGCTGCATGTTGCGTCGAGTTTGGTTTGTGTTCACACGGCAGCATTAACAAGTGGACCAAAATTTTGGTGCGCAAAGAAACTGCTCTCTAATTGGTCAGAATTTCCATGCTGGAAAACTCCCGGAAGTAAACGAAGAAGAGCAGACCTCCAGAACGCAACAATGGAGGGACAACTACACGGCTTTATCTTGGCCCTGGTCATGTTTTTTTTTTTACCTTGCAGCAATTTTTCACTCAAGGCAAACGATGCAGTTTGAAAATAAGGCTGCGACTGGAAAACAATGTACAACGAAGTTGCCTATTGAGACGTATGGAGGACGGAGGAGGAGGCGTGCATTAACCCTCCTAAACTGTGACATGCTCATCGGCCAAAAATCTTTCCGAGGATCCATCAGGTATGTCCGTGGTCTTCAACACAGCCTGACGTTACGCCTGTTTAATACTGATGTGAATAGCGAGGGCAAGCGTAGGCTCTTGTGTAGTAATGTTGTCTGGTGTCTGGTGTCTGGTGTTGACATGCACAGCGCTGCTTGCTACCGGAGCTGGTTTAATCCAAAAAGGCGCAATGCTTTCTCCAGTTGTGCCGGATCGAGGGCGGATCATGTCCTCACCACAAATGAAGTGTACCGAACCGTACCGTACCGTACCGAACCATACCGAACCGTACCGCAGTGCGTGTGGAAGCAAACCGAGACCACCTCTTCAAGGAGGTCTCGGTTCGCTTGTTTTGGTGCTGCACCCGAGTGCGATTGCTGTGTTCACACCTGCCCAAACGAACCGCACCAAGAGGGTAAACGCTCCAGGGTTTGATTTAACCGAACTAAACAAGACAGGTGTGAATACGCCCTCAAATGCAGACAAATCCACTCCAGGCAGGAAGGATTAAAGGGAAAGGGACACGGTGCAGCATTTAGTAGCGAAAGAGCCAGATATTTGTTAGAGACTAAAGGGTGAGGAAAGGTTGGACTTGTTGTTGCTCTGTCTGCTGTAAATACGCAAAAGTTTGCAAACATGTTCATCCAAACAACTTTATAATATGGTAATATGTCACTGTTGTGTTTACAGCTTGTTCCAGTGCCCAGTAAACAGCATCAATGTACAGTAAATATGCTGGAGTGGTTAGCTCAACAACTCAACCCCTTCATGTTGTCATGTGTTATGAAAATTGCCATCGTGGCTTTAGACTTTTAGCTGTTTTGTATTGTTAATATATTCATCTGTGTGATGGAACATCATATTTAATACATGAAAAACAAGCACAAATCTTCTAGTATGACATGTTAGTAGCATTTAAGCAGTTTAGCAGTGGCTGGATTAAATCAAAATGATGTCTTACAGACAACCTTCCACAATAACTGAACCATATTTGCTGTAGACTGATCACTGCTGCTGAGGCCTAGAATGCGCAGAAAGTTACAGTTGTAAGCTTTGAGGCTCATCAATAAAAAAAAAAGACTTTAAATATGGATACAAAATGACTTAAATCAACATACAGTATATGAGGTCTTCTTTGCTTGCAAATGAAGTGAGTGGGATGTTGTCAAAACAGACTCGTTGCTCACTGCTGAAAAGTAGCACCAGATATGTTTTAAGTCCTTAAAGGGACTGTTTGTAACTTCTTACACGTATAAATCATTGCGGGTCGATGTCCCATGCGCACTCGGGTGTGGCTTCGCTGTTCAGACTCAGACTCCAACACAAACCACACGGAAGCACCGAAACCGCAGAATTATATTTAGTGAAGCCCGTCTGTTAAACAATGTTGGATGCGGTCGGAGGACACGGGGGAGACCGTAGCTTTGGTCTCCAGGGCCGGAGTCTCTGCTGTACTCTGCTCCTCTGCCTGCTTGCCTTCACTCAAACCGCGCTCGTTCCCGCTCCACCTCACGTGCATGCGCGCACACTCCACACTGCAGAAGAGTTAGTTTAGCTCTGAGAATATCTAGTGAATGTACAGTGGACGTTTGTGAAGAAATAAATGCTGCAGTTACTCCAGACCAACAGAGGTTCCCCGTGTCTTGTGAAGCTCCACAGCGAGAAACGTTATTGTCTCTGACCAAATCTTCAGTGTCTCCCCTGTTGCCTAGTTTGACTGTTTGGTCAGCGTTCGCGAGTGATTGACAGCCGGCTCTCGTAGACGGCAGCTGGACGGCAGACTCCAGATCAGCTCTGACTGCTTGTTTTCCTCTGGTCTGTGAAATCTTGCGGATGCCGTTAGGAGCGCCGGAGGACACGGACAATTTTTTTTTCAGATTACCTGTCTCATGCACTACTGTCAGGCTATAGTGACCGTTTTATAAAAACAACTTTTTTTAATCATATTTGCTCCCTTTCTACCCACTGCAGCTTTTTTTTTGTATCCTAATTATCTAACGCCATTCCATGTATTCCATCAGTCCCCAAACCTGCAAATAATTAATTACAATCAATATTACTTCTTTTGTTTTTTTTTGCAAGTTACCTTTTAGATGCATGCTAAGTGCACCTCAAAAAGACTCATTGACTGACTTATGGATAAAGCTTTGAAGATGAAATAATGTGAATTTCACCACTGGTATTAAAATGCTACTGTTCAGCAGCCAGCTGTTGTTACACAGCACACCTCTGAATTTCATTATTAATTCATTGTAGTACTATAAGTGATTGTAGAACAATGATTCACCCTAAGATCATTGGAAAGCGTTATTTCTGTGCCAACAATAAGCAGTGCTGTCCCCCTTGATTACACCGTGGGGTCAGGGGGTATCTGGTGGTTTAACCTTTGAAAAGGGTCCTATCTTTAAATCTGCTCTTCATCCCCTCCAGACTAAATGACTACTGTTGTTGCTGTGTGCAGTCTATCTGAACATCATCTGGAGAGAGGCTATGACAAGCTAGCCTTCCAACAACAACAAGCAAAAATCAATAACCCTGTTGCCCTGCTCATCCCAGTGCTGACCAGCTGACTGTGTGTGTGTGTGTGTGTGTGTGTGTGTGTGTGTGTGTGTGTGTGTGTGCAGAATCTCGAAGAACAAACAGTCTTTGACCAGACAGGCCTCATTGTGTTGCTTTTTCACCACTCTTTCTCTCTTTCTCTCTCTCTCTGTCCTTGGCCTCGGTAGAATTATAAACAGTCTACTACAGGATTCTACTCAGTGCTGAATTTATAGACACAGACATGGAATTCTTTTACTCTAGAGGGAGTAGTTGATTTTTTTTATTTTTTTTTTATTTTGCCTAAGCAAAGAGAAATTGATTGTTTATACAGCAATAGGAAAAGATATTTCCACAGACTCATACCATGATGGATTTGTCACAGGAACTAATAATTTCAAAGATCTGCACTGGAGCAGCTTTTCATGTCGGCTGCTACAAACGGCTGAAGTTGGTAGTGATGCTGTCAGTGTAATGCTGCTGCAGCCCCGGCCGTTGTGTGATGTTTCATGCTACAAGATAACAAAGGGGAACAAGAGGGGATAGGTGTGAGGTATATGCATTGTAACCCTAGTTCTGTGGGTACATCCCAATTCTCTTAATTGCATCCATGTTTCCTTGCGAGGAGAGAGGAAAGGAGGAAATATATTTTAAGAGAAATGAGACGTCCTTTCCTCTGAAATGCCACATGAAGCGATGTCCATTTCTGATGACAGCAGCAGCTGATCACATCTGGATCAGCTGTCAGTCGACTTTAACAGCTGTAGAGACTTTTGATGGCGTTTGCGTCTGCACTGATCTAATACTAATAAAGACAGTCAGTTATTATCAGTGGCAGAGCAGCAGTGTTTTCTCTCTGTTACCTGTTTAACAAACATCTGCACATGAATAACAGCTGCAGTCTGTATTTATACTATTAACTGTGTCTTGCTTAGAGGCTCAGGAACCATTTCTACTGGCACAATATCTTTTTATTATTTATTTATTATTTGCGTCTGTATTTATTGATATTCTGATTGTGAGTTCATCATTTCATAACCCAGAATATGATGATGGTGTCTTTTGAAAACTGGAAATTATTTACTAGGCTAAATGTTTCAGGGAAAATGTAAATGATGTAACTCATATCAAACCAGACGTTCAGGAATTATCAGCCTCACATTTGACTGAATGGAAATGACGATAAATGATATAAAACGTGTTTGTTGCTGACAGAGAGACCCCCCAACTCTCTCTGACTTTAACTGTATCCCTAATAAAAGTGAATATTTTGGATTTAAACCCAATGCTACAAGGAAACCATAATGTTAATGAGGAATCGTCGTGTGAAGGACTGAGCGGTCACGGCCAGTACGTGCGGCCGGCACCAGGTGGAAAACTGTGGTCCCCAAGACACACAGCCATCTAACCGTAAAGATGAAAGTAAGCGCTCTACACATAATGAGCGTCATCTTTTCTGGCAAAATGTTCCTTGTAATCGGTAACACCGGTGTCGTCACAAGTTTGTTAACCGTTTGAAAAATAACCTCCCTGTGTCATCCCTACACTACAATACATATAACTTAACCCAATCTGAAAAGATTTTGCAGACATTGAGGAAATGCTCGCGCACAGAGTGACATTTGAGGTGCTGTGAAAATCACATGTGTCTTCTTGAGCACCGATTCTGGTCAGTTGAGGTTTTTTTCCTCATTTTATTTTCCACTCAGTTTGCTGAAAAGGTTTTGGTGTCTCAATTCTGACAGTTTCTATATATATGAATGACAAAAACAGATGTTTACTTCATTTCAACCACACCACCTCAGATTCATTTACTTCCATTCATTTCCACACAGAGCAGAAAACAACTCCCCATTGCATCTTAATGCTCTTTCACAAGCAACATTGAATCGGTGTGAGATCTATATATGCCCACGAACAGAAAGAGGCATAACACTTCGCTTTTCAGTCATCTTGTCCTCTGTTTACCACTCCAAAATGGTTTATTAGAATAAAATAAATAATTGTATCAATTATGTATATTCATTTTATGTTTTCAATTTGTAATGGTTCCATGTAGGATGCATTTAAAGCTCCAGTCCTGATCAATGCACCGTTTTACATCCCGATTCCACAATGACGTATCATTTTTTTCCCCCAGAGTATTAATGCAAGTTAGCCTAACAATACTGTTTACAATTTCTTCCCTGAAAATAATATAAATTGGGGTAAACAATGACTTTTACATATATCTAAATATATATATATATATATATATATATATATATATTTGGAGATTATCTAAAACCACCACTATTCAATGAAGCTACTTCAATGCACTATATTTCTAGCAAATTAAAGTTTTCCTTTCCTCAATACATCCCTTCCAGTAGCTCTCTTTTTTTTCATTTCATCCCACATTGTGAAATGTCAGGTGCTAGGTCAGACCAAGAGTGAAAATTAAGAAGCCACACGGTGATAATTGACTCCCAGTCACTCTATGCATCTACATAGGTGTCCGTTCTATGTGATAATTGCCTCAAAGTCATATATAGCCTTCATTATGATTTGACATTGATTTATAGACAGCGGCTTTAAATACACACGCTGACTCCCAACACATATGTACATATAGACAAGAAGCCGCTGCCTCCTGTGTGATGCTGTAAAGAAAGGTGATAACAGCGTGTCTGACACTCATTTTCTCTTTGACGATCTTCAGAGGTTGCAGTGCACTCACACGGTTTTACTTCGTTTCCTGCTGTTGGTTTTAGGTTAGATTTGCATTAATGCACCGATGGAGAGCTGAAGATCTGGTCGTTCTAACGGTGTATTGGTTTTCATTCTATCATGAAGACAAGTGGGTGAAGTGTGACCATGAAATGCTCCTTTTATTTTTGTTTTCATGTTTTTCTCAGGTTGAAGGCTTTTGAAAGCAAACCTAAAACATAAAGAAGGAATAGAATTTAGAATTTTTGACAGTGTGCACTGACTTGAAATGATTTTTCAGGGGCCTTGTTGTATACCAGCTGCTATAACGAAACAAAACAACAACACAAATGATCTGTTTTGGCCGATGGCTCATCGACGATTGGCAATTGGTATCGCGACAAAAAAACCTGATTGGGGCATCTCTAAAAGTTATATTTGCTTCCTATTTTTCCTGTGATATGATCTAAGATTTGGCAACTTGGTTGCAAAAGCTGCTGAATCAAAACCAATTTTTGGCATTAAAATGCTCATATTTAACGACACTGAAATTAAAACATAAAATTGCAGTATTAACTCATAAATACGTGTTTTGGCTTCATCAAAACACACGTCAGTCCAAGTCACAATCTACAGGATGTTTTATTCCTCTGTATGTGTCTCATCCTTCTCTGTAATTCTACTGTCTGTACTGCTGCCCAGAGCGCACAGAAAGATTGTACATGTTTCATCTCATCTAATCACCCTGGCATTCTTACTTCCAAGCAATAGCTTCATTTTTTTCATATCAATGCAATATCTGACCTTAAAGATGAGGTGGCAGCATTATCCTAAAGATACTGTGGATTTTACATTATTCATATGGTTATGATGTCTAAATGGCATTGTATTCAGACTGGATCATTTCCAAAGTGGGGGCTATTGCCCCTTGTTTAATACATGTGTGTCTAACTGTGTTCAATGATGAAGGCAATTACATGTTTGCACTCTGGAGCCTTGATTTTTAAGCTAATGAGATCAAGTTCTCCTTGTAGTTGCTATAAGGTACTCCTATTAGCAGGAGGGAGCACTGCTGTACACACCGACTCAGTGGAGGAGGCAATACAGGGCAGGCGGTAAGCACAGAGAGGTGGCGAACTCTGGAGACACAGCTGCAGTAGTCCACGCTTTGTATCAGTTCAACAACTTTCACCAGGTCAAAATCTCTCTTAACACTCTCTAGCTTTAACTCATAGAACCTCGGCTTTGCGACCTAGGTCGAGAGGTGGGTCAGACCAGGGTCGCTAACAAACGGGGCAGGACAAACCTATTCAGTTCCAAATGAGGGCGCACAGTCTGTGACGTAACTATCACAGGTCACCGTGGCTCATAAACAAACTGGGATGGCAGCAGGAATGTTTTCAGACACACCGGAGGTGAACGACGGGCGAGTACAACACGGATGTGTGGCCAGACTTCGAAGCGCGGGAGCTTTTGGCCGTCCCTGGAGAGGAAGACAAAAGCGGTAGATGATGGGATGGTGAGAGACAACATAGTGTAACGTTAAAATGAACATAACAAGGCTGCTGAATGAGAGAGACATCCGCTGTAACGTTACACAGAAACATACCGTGTAAGCCGACCACAATACTGTACAGTGTTTTAAGGCGTGTTTGCATATGTTCTATTTGTAACGTTACTTTTTTAACTTTTTAAATTTTCCAAACAAACCTGCTAAAAATATATATCCGTCACCTGTTCCATCTGTTACAAAGTACCAAACCCAGTCCTAGTTCATTACATTATCAAGCAATTAGCAAACTTAATGAAATATAAACTCATTTTATTACATTTGGACAAACTGTTACATTATCCAACAGTCGCCACATGACCAGCTGAACTTTAGTAGGTTCACTATGTGAAGCAAATCTTTGCTGGGATGGTGGAGTGAGTGAAATATACATTTTAGTCTAGAAGTTTCTAATCATTTTGTAA
>CAKAOH010007104.1:1378-24395 GCA_916701665.1 Sebastiscus tertius | reverse complement strand
TATATATATATATATATATATATATAGATGTGTGTGTGTGTATGTGTATGTGTATATATATGCATATATATGTGTGTGTGTGTGCGTGTGTGTGTGTGTGTGTGTGTGTGTGTATATATATGAAGACAATCGATCCCTCACAAATCTAGAAAATACAAGAAACTCACATGGCTCGGTGCTGCATACATGTGTTAAAAACTACACTTCCCACCTTGCAGCTCGACCAGTTCCGCGCCTGCGCACTGATGCGCACTGAGCAGTGAGTGTGCAGCTTCCCTCTTGAAAATCACGATAATATTATTTCCCTAAATTAGAGCGTCTGTTCCGATATATGATGTTTAGTCTTGTATTTACTTATTTAAAGAAACACATGCAGACCCTTGTCATTTGCAGCTCCCCAAAATCATACTTTCTATTTTTTATTCCACCTTTATTTACTAAATCTAATCATAATAATAAAAACAAACATTCACATTATTCTTATTATTCCTTTAGACCAGGAGTCAGCAATCTTTACTATCAAAAGAGCCCTTTTAGGCAAATAAAATAAAAAAAAATCTGTCTGGAATCACAAAACATTTGAGCATTGTGATGAAGGTAACACAGTTTATAGTCTAAGTATATAGTATAACTTTAATGCAGTGAGGGCCAAAGAGACAATGTACTATGGAGTGTTAGGGCTACATTGAGGAGATTTACAGAATAAAGTCGTAACTTTACAAGAAAAAAAAGTCGTAATATTACGAGAATAAAGTCAGAACTTTACAAAAAAAAAATCATAATATTACGAGAAAAAAGTCGTAATATTACGAGAATAAAGTCATAACTTAGCGAGAAAAAAGTCGTAATATTACGAGAATAAAGTCATAACTTAATGAGAAAAAAAGTCATAGTTTTCCGAGAAAAAAAGTTGTAATATTACGAGAATAAAGTCATAACTTGACGGGAAAAAAAGAAAATAACACGTAAAATTACTACTTTATGATATTATGACTTCATTCTCATATTATTATGACTTTTTTTCTAGTAAACCTATGACTTTATTCTTGTAATATTATGACTTTATTCTCGTAATATTATGACTTTATTCTCATAATATTATCACTTTATTCTTGTAATATTATGACTTTATTCTCATAACATTGTGACTTTATTCCCATAATATTATGACTTTATTCTCATAATATTGTGAATTTATTCTCATAATATTATGACTTTATTCTCGTAATATTATCACTTTATTCTTGTAATATTATGACTGTATTCTCATAATATTGTGACTTTATTCCCATAATATTATGACTTTATTCTCATAATATTGTGAATTTATTCTCATAATATTATGACTTTATTCTCGTAATATTATGACATTATTCTCATAATATTGTGACTTTATTCTCGTAATATTATCACTTTATTCTCGAAATCTCAGATTTATTTTTTTCCTCAATGTAGCCTAATACTCCATCATACCATAGACCTACAACAATGATAAATAAAATTGAAAATATAAACAAAAAAACAGTTATTCATTTAATTTTTTTATAAATCCACAGGGAGCCACTGGACAGGAGCTAAATCGCCTCATGTTGCTGACCCCTGCTTTAAACTAATGATTTATCAGTTATTTCCTTGTCCACACCCCCTCTAAACTCCATCATAGTGTTTTTCCTTCAGTGTTGCGCCTCTCAACGGTGCTTTACGGCAGTGGTACTGATGCGGGATGAGTCAGGCTATATGATGCTGCTACTGCTGCTGCCATTTCATCAGCAAGCGAAAAACCCCACAAACACACAGCAAACACAGAAGTGATACCTCGGGATTCCCCCTCTCTCTCTCTGACAGACAGCGAGCATCCTGCAACCTCAACCAACATCTTTTTCTTTTTCGTGTCTTTTTTTTGATTGCACCTGCTCTGGATGTGCGTTTTTCATCATCGTGGCCTGACATCAACAAGGAAATATCAGCCCTAGACTCCAGGCCTGCATGCTGCTGTGCACCAGCGTCTGTTTCCAGGCTTTTCCAAGACAAACATTGAGGCTTTTTTGTCGGATCCAGACCAGACTCGTCGGTGCCATGGAGCCCACATCAGCCTGGTCCTGAACGGTGCAAAGGAAAACAACCATTTTGGTCTATAAAGTCCACTCCTGCTCCAAGTAGGCTGCTTTTTTTTTTTTTTTTTTTTTTAACCATTTACAATCTGTATTTCTGTTATTTATCAGCATAAAAAGTGGCTTCCTATAAAGAGAGCATTGTATTTTTCAGTCATGATGTGCACTATGGTCTGGTCTAATAATAGCCTGCAGTAGAAAACACTAGGAATTTGCTTTGGTTTTGTTGGTGCAAGTCAAACAGTATAATAACAAAATAATAGATAAAAACGTTAGAATAAAATAAGAAAACATTTTTTATTTATTTATTTTTTCATTTATTTATTAGTACTGTTAACATATGTATTCTACTTTTTCCCTTTGCTGTTTCCATATGGTTTATGTTTTGACATTTCTCCATATTACTCCAAATATTAATAGTAGTACTGTGCATATTTTTATTATTATTATTATTATTATTATTAGTGGTAGTATTATTGGATTTATTTAAAAAAAAAAATTCTACCAATATATAATATATAAAATAAGCTATAAACAAAAATAAACACGATATATATATATATATACATATATATATATATATATCCTGATCTGTATTCTGTACATATAAGATATGCAAATAACCTGGAAAATAAATGAGTTTGGAAAGCCAAATATTTCACAGCTTAATGTCATTAAAACTACTTTATTATAATAAAGCCCCACATGAATATATTTATATTTGAGATGTGTGACAGCTTTTTTGTAAGTGTTGGATATATGATATCCTGCAGACCCCTCCATTTTGGCCTATAAAGTCCACTCCTGCTCCAAGTAGGCTGTTTTTTTTATATATATTTTTCAGTCATGATGTGCACTATGGTCTGGTCTAATAATAGCCTGCAGTAAAAACAATCTCTGCTATATTGTATAAGCGTCTGGACTCCATCCTGATCATAAAATATGCAAATATGCTGGAAAATCAACATTTTGAGTTTGGAAAGCCAAATATTTCACAGCATAATGTCATTAAAACTACTTTATTATAATAAAGCCCCCACATGAATGTATTTATATTTGAGATGTGACAGCTTTTATTTGTAAATGTTGGATATATGATATCCTGGACCCTCCAAATTGCCCCCAACGCATCCGGTGTGAGAGCCTCTACCATGCAGGCTGCTATTCACCAGGGATTGGGCCACTAATGTTTGCATACCGACCGAGCTACGCAACCTGACTCCACAGAGACACTGAGGGGCTGATGGGAGGCTGCATGTGTCTGCATGGCTCCCTGCACCGCCCCATGATGGCCTGGTCTGCATGGGAATATATAGTGGAAAGATGTATAGTGCGTGGGGACAATATAGCCTATATAATCACATTCATTTCCCCTTATTTTGCATCAGAAGATCATCCTTTTAACCCTTGTGTTATGTTGAGATTTACTTCCTCATTACCTCAAACCCCACTGCTTTTTTTTTTTTTTACTTTTCTTCTGACCTAATAAAAAGGCAGTGGTAGAAGAAGATTCTTTACAAATACTCCACTGCAAGTTTAAAGTCCTCAATTCAAAATGCTATAAGTAAAAGTACAGAAATATCAGCAAAATGTACTTAAAGGTCCCATATTGTAAAAAGTGAAAGTAAAAAATGCTACTATAGTTTCAACATGCAAACAAGCCAGCACTAAGGGTGTACTGAGGGTCTAATTATTTGGAAGGTCACACATTGAAATGCCAGAGCCTCATATCAAAAAGGGCATTAGGCTACAACCAATAATCCAGAAAGCAGGCTTATTAAAACATCACTTGACGCCATCGAGTGACGAGGAAAGCATAAGAGGATTTCCTCTCATATCTCGTGGTATTAATTGAGTTGAATCACGCACTGAACACAATGAAGCACAGTTATGTGTGTGTGGTGTCGGCAAACAGCCAATTAAAGGGTTATATTTCAGTAACAAGGGAGAGTTAGTCCAGGAACATGTATTGTTTTAGGACTTCTCAGTGTTTGCATTCAATAGTATAGTCCTTGAATTTATAGAAGGACTTGAAGCTATTCATGGTGGACTTTTACAGAGAATACCACAGATTTAGGACAGTAGAAGTCTGTCAGTATTATAGCCTAGTCACACCAGTGGAAATATAACAATACAAGGCTGTAAAGTTATTATTTATTTATTGCTAAATTGTTTGCCTCTGAGGCTTCTAGACGCTGACGCTGATGTTAATATTGCCGTTGCTTAGCAGTGGTGTTCTCACGACTTAACCGCTTGAATGCCAAAGATATCCCGTACATGACTTCCCGTGTTGTAAAACACAAGCTCAAGTGTTTCATTTGAAGGCACCGTGAAACCCCCTGTTTTAGTGTATTTCATTAGAATTGCAACGGAGTTGGAATGGTATTGCGTCGCTAGGCAACAGCTTGGGTCCATGCTTACTTCCTGTCAGCTGACGTCATTTACATACACTGCAACAAGGCCCATGGAAATGAGGCTGGGCCACGCGTCATATCTCCGGGGGTAGAGCACATGCGCAGAAAAATCTCGTTTGCTCTCGCCGAAGTTGAGCCAATCGCAACGCACGACCGCAGCTTCAGTTACACTGCGCATGTGTTATACCCCATACCCCAAGACCCATGTCCGCCCGTGACCCAGCCTCCTTTCCATAGGCCTTGCACTGCAACAGGAAATAAACTGGGACACACTTAGAATGTTTACATTTATAGTGTATATTTGTGACATCACAAATGGACAGTGAAGTCCTGACGGCTTGTTTCAAAAGCATAGTTTCCTGAATACGGGCTGTGTGGATTTTTTTCTGTGGATTGAGTGTTTTGATCCTTTCACAGTATTTATATATAGCACTTACTTCCACCTGCTTTATAAAGCCATGAAAATCTCACTTGTTACAATATGGGACCTTTAAGTGCAATTTACTTTTCACAGTTATTATATTCTGTTGTTATCACTAACATACTTTGTATACTACTTGGTAGATTCAACACAGTCTCACGGCAATTTGTGAAATAGTTTCAAAATTTAATCTATTTGATTCGTGTACATAGACACAAATTTCGCTTTTTTTGGCTGGACCACAGAGGGTCAGCCCTACAAACGCAAAAGTCTGTCACTGAGTGACTGACTGAGCGATGAAGTTACACGATTGGTCGGCCGAGTGTTGGAGTTTCCTCTTTGGCTGTTGCTCTTTCAAAATGAAAATGCAGAAACAGTCCTCTATGCAAATGAGCCCATCCAACGCAACGTGTCCGGCTCATGAAGCTTGGACAAAGCTGTCAAACTAGTCGATCTAGTTCTAAAATTAAACCAGATTCCAATGGTCTATCTCTTGCTTAAACATTTTTCAGAAGTAGATTTTGGTGGATTGTTTTGACGGAATAACAGAAAGTAAAACCAGGGACCACCGCTTGATCAGCCAGTTGAGTGGAGCAGCGCGTCCCTTAGCGTCCTCGCCGGATCTAGTGGACATGTAGCTCTGGATTTAACATTATAGACATGACCACTGACTATTTGTGTAACAATTTAGCCACAAATTCACAGACTGACCGTACACGGTCCAGACATATACTCGGTTTGGACCGAAATTGCTCACAATATGGGACCTTTAAGTGCAGTATACTTGAGTAAATGTACTTAGTTATATTCCACCACAGATTATTACTATCAAATATTAGTAATAACATTAAAAAAATATGTATATATATATATATATATATAGAGGGATAATAATCTAATGTTCTCTCTCTCTCTTGTGCACGCGCACGAACACGCACGCGCCTACACCACAGACAGACAGACGCACCGGTGAGAGCGACAGACAGGCAGACAGACAGGCGCAGCAGCAGCAGCAGCAGCAGCCGAAGTCATGGAGGCGATCTGGCTCTATCAGTTCCGGCTGATCGTCATCGGAGACTCCACGGTGGGTAAGTCGTGTCTGATCCGGCGCTTCACGGAGGGTCGCTTCGCCCAGGTGTCGGACCCCACCGTCGGCGTGGACTTCTTCTCCCGGCTGGTGGAGATCGAGCCGGGCAAGAGGATCAAGCTGCAGATCTGGGACACCGCCGGTCAGGAGCGCTTCAGGTGAGACAACAGCTGGCTGGGTGTGAGTGTGTGGGGCTTATATACTGAGTTTTATATAATATACTGCAATATCAGAGAGTTTTACATCATGCTATTACTATAATATTCCAGTAACTAAATGTTGTTAGTTTGCCATGAGAAAAAAGTGAAAGAAGTATTCAGATACTTGAGTAAAAGTAACTATGCCACACTGTAAAAAATACTCCACTTTAAATAATTAAGTATTATTAGCAAAATGTACACAAATTAGTAAAAGTAAAATGATTATTTACTATGTAGAATGACCCTGCTCAGTTCTATATTATATAATATAATATAATATAATAAAATTCCTTTACTGTCATTGCAGTACAACAAAATTAAAATAGCAATTAAATTAAAACTAGAAAAAATATACAGAAATATTATTAGCAAATTGTACACACAGTACTAAAAGTAAAAGTTCTCATTATGTAGATTGACCCTGCTCAGTTTTATATTATAGAATATAATATAATAAAATTCCTTTACTGTCATTGCACAGAGTACAACACAATTAAAATAGCAATTAAATTAAAACTAGAATTTTTTTTTATTTGATTGACCTATAAAAACATTAAGATATTGCACATCAGATATTGCTGAGTTGTATTGGCTATATATAAACACACACGTAATAAATAAATAAATAAATACAGGAATAAAAATGAACGACTAAGGTGCAGTTATATAGATACAAAGAGTGCAGTTGAAATGTAAAAATGTAATGTAAAGCAGCTGTATACATAAATACATAGTAGCTGTAAATTTAAGTACACAATATAATAATAGTGGATAATTAGTAGCTTGTTGAGGTTGAGTTAATGTAAACTATTGACATATTGGGTATTTATATATATTATATTATTGAATATTGAGTAGTTTAATCCATATAAATATATCATATTTAATAAGATAATGAATAAAAATAAATGTAGTGGAATAAAAACTACAGTATTTTCCTCTACACTGTAGTGGAGTATGTATAAAGTAGCATATACCTAAAAATGGTACTTGAATAGAGGTACTTAGTTGCATTCCATCACCGGCCATGGACTCATTATTGTGTAATATTTTGTAATATTTCTATATAGCGACAACTTTAGGAAGATAAAGACAAATTATTATTTACATTGTGGGAGTTTGAAACATCACAGACGGATTCAAAATGACGATGAAACAACTTAGAAAACTCTTCACCATCTGCTATCTTATCTGGTTAAAAAGTCAATGGTGTACAACTAGAAGGTAATGCATTACATGTTACGGCAACAGCAGTTTATTTCGCGTTAACACACAGAGAAAAACTGAGTAGTCAGCATGAGCAGTTGGCTGACAAAGAGAAACTAGTTGAGGAGAAAAGTCACGGAAAACACGTCAGAGTTTTCAGACTAAACAAGTGATCTCTGGGAAATGCAGTGCAGAAACCACAACCACAAATGTCTCCAAAACTGAGGAAAACAAGGAACTTGTGATTCACCATTTGTAATCTGATTTATTTAGGAACTGAAAGCGTCATCTTGGGGTGCAATGTTTCTCGTATCTTGTGGATATTTAATCGGAAAAGAGCTGCTTTTACAGAACTGAAAGTGGAAAGACCCGTAGCTGACCTCTGACCTCTTTGTGGAAGTGAACAAATAGATTTTTTCTCTCAAAGAGATCAATAAAGAACATTATTACAAGATTAGGAAGATTAGATATCTGGCTCACCAGACAAAAATAGTGTAAAAAAAAAAATGTCAATCAATAGAAAATAAATTGTATTTTTTCTTTCTTAAAAGACATAAAGGGAATTGTGTAGTTTATATCTCAGTATAAAGGTCTAAATGTATTTTGTTAATTAAAAAAGTTGGGCGATTAGTACCTAATGTTAGGGGGATACTTAGAATTTAACGACGTAGCCTGGAGGTCTCAAAACTCGAATTGCTACCTGTGAGTAATTTGTTTGCCCGCACGAAGAGAAAGAGCAGTTATTCAAATGAGTTTCGAGGTGATACAAGCAGAGAAAATGACTGGAGGGGTTGTTTCTAATACGTAAACACAGGAAAGTGCTCTTAATAGCGCATATTCGCAAGTGTAAATTTGAATGGGACGGACGATTCTGCCTCTAAAATCAACCTAGTAGTAATTTCAACTGGTGTTAACGACGTGTTGGGAGAAACTTTCGACGTTACCATAACAACATTAGATATTATATCCATATACAGACTGTGGGGAAATAAATTAAAGGCTCCGCACACCCTCCGGGGTGTTTTCACTTATAATGGCTGATTGGATCTCTGCTCAACTGGAAAGTAGGCGGAGCTATGCTGGGAATCATGTAAGGTCATGTAAGCACACGCCAGAAGAATCAGAACCCCCAAAACCTCACTTTTGCATTTAAACGTCTAAAGTGCAAATACTATAATATAATAACAGCCAGAATGGTATATGTCTCATAGCCCAAAATGCATCTTCACACATTGCACACCCACCCACCCACACAAACACATCACCCTGACAGATGGGGACTAGTCTCACCTGTCAGCGTGATTGATCAGTGTCTCCACGGCAACACATCCCGCCCTCCAAGACCGAAAGGTTCAAATCAGAAACAAATTGAATCACGAGCGTCAAATAAATCTATGATCGGATCATTTTCGCTGTGGGATATGAATTTAAGACCAGTGTTAACTCCTGTTAGAGTAACATTTGATACAAACAGCATGTGTCCAGCTGTTACTCAGCCTTTTTTAAAACCTTGAATCTATATGTTTGTGAGTTGTTTTTAAAGATTTATGAACGTCAGACAGGTTTGACAAAAGTTTAGAGAGACACGTTGGTTTCGATCTTTTTGTGGGATTTACTGACAATAACAAAAATGAAGCCAACCTATGTCCTATCATGGCACACACTTCCTGTCATGTTGTCATTTTGACTCATATACTGTAGCCATTTTGCGAAAGTATTTAAAGCGTGTGTCCATCTGCGTCCTGCAGTGACGTGGGGTTACCTACGTAAACTAGTCTTGAAGCTAATCAATAAGGTTATGAATAATCTGAACGCTATAGCACTAGTTGAGTCGACGTTATCTGTGCTTCGTTTGGAAATAATTGAAAAGGTTAGTTCGGTGTCTGCATGATAGCGCTGCTACATGTACAGTACATATACATCCTTATAAGCTAAGCAATGCTGTACTGATTTCGTTGTCTTTCTCCTGCTCCTATGAATGAGTGGACGGCTTCCGAGCTGAATCCACCTCATATTCTTTGTCGACGATGCAACTCTTAGTCACGGTTGTTTCATCCGTGTGGTCCTTCCTTCCATAAATAGGCTGTGTGTGTGTGTGTGTCTAATCAAATGAATCACTCGCCGGTTCTGAGTTTTCGCCACCTACTCCTCCTCTCTTACTGTATCTCCTCCGTCGACTAATCCTCCCCTCTTTCCTCTTTCACGACACGTCTCTCTTTCCATCTCTGCCTCAAGTCTGTAATTTTCCTCCTCGTTATATTTACGTTGACGTTCTCTCTGCTGGTGAAGACACTGTGGGAAGATAAAATGCATCATAAGGGGGTTGGTGTGTGTGTTTGTGTGCATGCAGGGTGTCACATCTTGTCAAAATCTAGCAGCAGCTCTCCTCCCAGTCGAGGCCGCGGTGTCAGTTTTGTAAAGTCAAACACCACCAAGTCTATTTTTAACTTTTAATGGTTGATATTGATATTATAGCAAAGTTACCAACTGTTCGTACGGTTATTCATTGTAGACACTTTGCGTGTTGTTAATGCTGATATGTTCCATTTCATATTTAGTTTAAATTAGTGAAGATACATTAAAAAAAAAATCAAAAACTGGAAACTCAAACTCTCGTTTAAAAGGAAATGAGCACATTTCTTTTTAACAAGTTGTAAAAAAAAAAAGGCCGGTAATCAGAAAATTCAGCAATTTTAATTATCATAATACAGTGTTTTAACTGGTATTTCAGTGTTTTGTTATTTTGCTCTCCAAGGATATTTATTTTTAAATAACACTTTTCTTGTTGTAAAATATCTATATTATACAATAATGGAACATCTGTCCTGCGTGAAATCAATCTATTTTGCTATTTAGATCACCAAAACAAACAAAACCGTTCACAATATCCAGCAAAATGATCCAGATCATATCATTTAAGGTGTAGCCCTTCACACTCAGCTGTGTCACATCGTCTCTCCATCTAATTTCTTCCCAACTTCTCAGCTACTCCACCCGACAGCTCCATCACTTCTGCTTCGGTTCTTTCCATCACACCTCCTGTCATCACTTTCTCCCTCTGATTAACTTCCCCCCTGGATTTCTTAATATACCTTTCACTGAATGCGTCTTATCACTCGTTCTCTTGATACTGAACAGAGAGGTTAAACTTTCCAAAACCAAAAAACCCAGAGCAAAAGTGTAAGGAAGTCATTCATCTGTGTGTTTGTCTGCTGTAAGCTGCAATCGTTCGGCGTGTCCGACTAACTAGTTTACTGTTGTTCACAGTGTTACTTTATTGAATTTGGATGTTTACACTCCAGCAACCATAGCCAATCTTTTAAACCGAGATAGCATTAGATTTTGTTAACCAGGTTACTCCTCATCCTACAAGCCTTGAAAGTGAACTCATACAATTTGAAAATCCAAACACTATAGGGCATACATTTGTCAACTTTGTTGTGTGTCCGAGTATAGGCTAAAGCAGCCAAATAGGGTTATGTTAAAGTGAAATAACAGTTGATGTTACATTTTTTCTCATCATACTATTATACGAAATAGGACTACCTAGTTCTATCCTGCAATACGAGAACAAGACTGTTTCCGTCTTCTATGTTCTTGATAAAAAATAACTTTGTGAGAGATTGCTATGGGCTGTCTTTGCAGTTCAAATGCAAACGACTGATATGCAATTGCATATATGTAAGAACGGAAAGCTCGACAGGTGTAGCAGCAGTACAGTACTAAGAGGTCAGGGCTTCGCAAACAGTCCGTTTATTGCAAATTCATTTCATCTGGCTCCGATCTTTACCCACCCACCCCCCTTTGCAACCTTTACAGGTCCATTACCAGGGCTTACTACCGCAACTCCGTGGGCGGGCTCCTCCTGTTCGACATCACCAACCGCCGCTCCTTCCAGAACGTCCACGACTGGCTGGAGGAGGCTCGCAGCCACGTCCAGCCACACAGCATCGTCTTCCTATTGGTGGGCCATAAGTGTGACCTGGAGGCACAGCGCCAGGTGTGTAAAGCATTAAAAGTGAACACAACAATATTCATCCGAGTTAAAATGTGTTGCTGGGGATAGTGGCTGTTTTGAACGTTACGTAATATGCAATTTCACAAAGTCTGCAGCATTAAAAATAACCTTGTGTTCACATTTAGATCAGCACACATTTGGATCAGAGGCAAGTCGTCATTGTTTGTTCAGATCTCTTGGGGCAGCTGGCAGACAGGAAGCAAAAATATCACTATTGAAATTTAGACTTTACAGGATGACACTGCAAAAAAACACTGTGTCTACGCTCACAACACAGTGTTGTAGGAGCAGGATTCAAACCGAATATGGAAATTATGTAAAGTTTCCCATCTAAGGCTTCGGTTATACTTTCCACAAGGACGGTCGCATGAATATGAGCTGAGTTGGAATCATGACAAGGAAACGTTTGAATCTTTTATACCCCTGCGAAGGGCCATGTCCGATGGTGTGACGTCACTTTGGCCGCGCGGACGCTATCGACCCTTGCTTCAAGCATAAATCACGCTTTAGCCTCTTCATTCTGATCCTGAAAGGGAAGTGGTCTTGTTCCAGTCACAAACTAAATGGTTTGTTTGTGGTGGGAACACGAACCGACCTCCATCCAAACCCAACTACAAGGCTTACTCTGCAAGTTTGAGCTAAACGAATCCAGCAGTCAAGAGCACTTTGCATACTGAGATGCAAATGAACAAAATCAACGGCAGCTAGGTTGGAGAATGAATCAGGTCTGACCTGGACTAGCAACAAAGTATGTTGCTGTCTTGTTATTTGGGCAGATAGGACCTTTCTTCAATACCTACTTCCTGGGTTTACTTTCTAACTCCTGCCCCACTCACATCCAATCAATGAGAAGGGTGAGCGATCTCACGTGGCTTTTAGTGAAGCATTTTGGGTTGCTTGAATTTTTGTGTGGAAAGAAACCGAACTAAAGGGAAGATGCAAAATGTTTACCCTTAAACTCATTCACTGACCAAAGCAAACAAACTATTGGTTTGAAAACGCCCTGCATTTAGTTCCTGGGACTGTCTGGTTGAGAAAGGACAGTTGCCAGCCATTTCCAGGTCTGGATTTAAGATCTCCGCACTAGTACACATCTTACGTTACTTTTGGATGTGCCAGGGACGGCGTGTCAGTATATGATGATGATGTTACGTGCATGGCGTCCTTTCAAAATAAACTTCCGTTTTCCCAGGAAGTTAGGTTTAGACAACACAACCACTTAGTTAGTGTTAGGAAATGGTCGTGGTTGATGTTAACTTCACTGACTAACGACTCACGGGACTGACGATACTAACGAGTCATGTGACTAACAACTGAAGTGACAAAACAAATGAACATTTTGAGTTTCACACGGGCCACAAATGGTGGTCTCCTGGTTGAAAGTCCTGTGTTTGTTTGACCCATCTACCACCCTTAGCGAACCTGCTATTAATCCTACGTCACTTGTTCTGACCGTTGGATATTGCTGCGGGTGGGTTTACATTGGAGATAGTAGGGTGCGTCGGTATCCGATGCCGATGGGCACTTACCAAGCGGCAATACTTGACGAGTTTTGAGTGAGATCGGGTTGCTACTAGCTCTCGACTGCTCAGTTGGGAAGTTTCATCTCATCTCATTTTGATCTTCTAGGTGACCCGCCAGGAAGCAGAGAAGCTCGCAGGGGCGTACGGGATGCGCTACGTCGAGACATCGGCCCGCGACGCCATCAACGTGGAGCACGCCTTCACCGAGCTGACCAGAGACATCTTTGCCCTGGTGCGGTCCGGCGATATCACAATCCAGGAGGGCTGGGAGGGCGTGAAGAGCGGGTTTGTCCCCAACGTGGTTCACTCGTCGGAGGAAGTGACCAAGAGTGACCGCCGCTGTCTGTGTTGATCTGGGAAGGGATCTGAAGGTGAAAAGGAGGAGGGATCCAGGAAGGACTCAGAGGAGAGCGGCTGACGGACTGAGGTGTCAGCCCTCTGACTGAAACCATTGGTAGCCCTCTGTTGTTCTTTGTTCAGACTGGATACAGAAGGAGATGTTTGAGGACTTTCAATGAAGGTACAACACGGAGACGAACACCTTGGACGTGGGTGGATAGCTGAAGGGTTGTGCCCGTTTCTGTATACGTTTTATTTCTCGGAAAGGAAGGATCACAGATGCTCATTTACTTGCGAGGGCTCCCATGACTCAATTCCTTTAGTTTGGGTTCGGGCTTCTTGCTTGAAAATCCCCTACCTAAACGTCTTAGAAAGGCCTTAGAAAGAGGATCCATTCTGGTTCTTCGCCAAAACACAATGAGACTAATCTTTCTTTCTCCCATCATCTCTTCCTTCACCTCGCCTCCCACTACTTCTTAATCCTCTCCTCTCCTCCAATATGCAATTACATGATCACATACGAAACGATCACTTTTACGTTGTTGTCCAACATCCTCCTAGCACATATCATTTTTAATAAGAAAAGTCGGCACCCTCGTTAACAAGAGGGTATTTTGCTCCACATTCCACTATCAGAGGTCAAAGGAGGAGTCCTGGAGGGCCTAAATTTAATGAGGGAAGACTGATTTCCTTCCTGGAGCTGTGATTTTGTTGCCAGAGACCACATTATTTCTCTCTGAAGCAATTTAGGCCTCCAGCGAGCTCAATGACATTGACTACATGGTTATATCCACTATCATTCTGCTAGATACCGCACTATAACAAAGCATCATCACCCATCCAGTTCCTAATGGACTCCTTAAGCAGGATGAGACAACGTGTACAGCTTAACTGACCCGATATGGACTTGTTGGGACGATCTTAACCATACCGCACTGTCTGCCTTTAACTGGGGACTTGTTAAGGTGGACTAATAGGAGTGTTGGAGCCAGAAAGCACCTTAACAGCCAAGTCCACCTTAACTGTGGAGCCTCATTTGGGACTTTTGAAGGATGCAGAAACAAAGCAAACAGAGGGACCAGACCACGGACTTCACAGAAGAACCACATTACCCACAATGCATGGACGATATAATCATGCAAAGAAAGTCCAATTGGCAGGAATTAAAACAACCCACACAGATACAGGCACAGGAAAAACTACAAGTGGTTTATATGAGTTTTTTTTTTTTATGTGTGTGCAAGTGTAATCTCATCAAACTTTTATTTCAATTTGAACACACTCCAGCACTACAGGTTGATGTACTCGGCATAGTTACTTGGGAATTTTCACTTACACTTAGAAACTACATGGGTTTTGTATGGATCGGGTAGCTTTCTGATACCAAAAAATCCAACTGTAACTGCAGCCATTGATATCTGATTGCTCAAACAACCTTGGAAGGTGGTTTAAGATGCATTCTAGCCAGATGTTGAAAAGGTGTAAAGGGAAGCAGTCTAAGGGGGCATTCACATGCTGTGTTCTTTGCACCTTCAAATCCATTGTTGTCAATGTAGACGCATGGCAGGTGGAAAGCATTCCCAAACGCCGCCAAGCTCCTATCTTTCAGAACGTGACGGCTGCGCCCCGAGATAAAAAATATTTAAAATTTTGGAACCCAGCAATGCACAACGCATGTCATGTGACGAGGAACAACCAATCACAGTCGGCAGATATCTTTTCTTTCTTCCGTAAATATCAGTCTGTGGTAAATATATGGAGGAGAAGTTAATCGTTTTAGTGCAGCCGGACTACCCAGAGCTTTATGATCTGTCCCACAGGCTATTTTACTTGCTTCACCCTTTCCGGCCAAGTTAACAGACAAATCGAGAAGTAAAGCTTTACGGTGCAGGAAATCCATTTATCTTTGTTTAGTTTAATCTTATGGTGGAGATCAACCAAGTCCGTTGACGTACGCAAAGTCGACAGATCCTATTAATTTTCTATGGAGAGCGGTAGATCCGGCAGCGTGTTGCATGACGGATCAGGCACAGCAAGTTGACTGACCAGTCGCCGTATCTGAATTTGCATAATCATGACTCGACTTCAACTTTGTGCAAATGAGGTCCGTCCATTGCAAGGCGGCATGCAGGCTCGCGAAACTCAGATCAAACACTCAAACTAGGCAGCGCTGATCAAATATGAATCAATATTCTGTTACTGTATTACCTATTTCTCGCCTCAAATGTTTTCAGAAACAGATTTTAGTGAACTGTTTAGCTGTAAAATGAGCCAACACCAAGCCCCATTGCACCATTACTGCTAAATTACCGCAACTTCATCATCATCGCAGCACGCAGGTCTTGGTTGCTTAGTAACGGCAGGTGCAATAGGAGCGCAACCTCCCAAGCACCTTGGATAAAAGGATGAAAACAGCACGGTTGGCGTTTTCCCACGTTTTTAGACGCAACATGTGAACGGCCCCTAATACTGTATGATCACTTTTGGAGGATGTAGTTTGTGGTGCTGTTGAATTGTATTGCATCACACAGAGAGAGAGTGTTTCTGTTTCTTACTCTACCCCTCATTGATATGAATGCATATGAAGCACCTCTCACTATGATGCATAATTCAACAGCACCACAAGCTGCAGCCTCCAAAATAACCATGAAGTTGAATCAACGCCTCTTTAAAACAGCTCCAAACTAAATCTGTGGAATGGAAATGCACATATGTGACTAAGTGCGAAATAAAATTGAATTAAATCACATCTGGATTTTATCTTGATACAAGACACATGAAATGAGAAGTGTAAACAGGGCCAAACTGTGTCACATTGGATATAAAACTACTGCTATGGGAATGGGGCAAGCTGTGACATCACAACATGTTTTTAAAGGTTTAAAATGCTGTTGTTTTTTTTTCGCCCTATGTGGTTATGTGTGAATATATAAGTAGGCATTTGTTTTACTGTTACATAAATGTTTTCACTCAAGATATCAGGCCAGTTACTGACGTTTCTTTAAATGCCAAGGAAAAAAATCAAAGACGGTGAATCATACTCTTACATGAAAATGTTACAGGCTATAAACGGTGTGTTCAAGGAACATCAAAAATCCTGTGTTGGCGGGCGATTTGTCTGCTTGACTGAGTAATCTACCAGTAGATTCGCATTCAAACTACTTATGAGATTAGCGTTGGACCAAATATATTCATCTGTTTTGTGTTTTTACGAGCATCAACCTACATATTTGGCTGCATTTGCTACAATTCAATAAATTATTGTCTCTTTAACACTGATTAGGAACAGAGGCATAGCAATTAAATGGACCTTATCTACCTTAAGCACCTGGACGGCTTGGTGTACAGTAGATCTGAATTTCAATACACCTTTTTTTTTTGCAGAATCTTTATTTAAACAGCATTTTATTTTTGGCCCTCAATCTGATACACAATCCTAAATGAACGCCTGTCGGATCTCTGCTATATTTATTTTTTATTTTTAATTAATTCATCGCCTTTACCCCCCTGCAAGTTCATAATTTCAGTGAGGAAACTGTAAGTGCTTCATGTTCTCACACTGTATGCCTTCTTTTTACATGTCTCCAAAGAGTTCTGCTTGTGTTATCTTATTTTTACATGAATGTATCAGCAGGAGACAAAGGTGAGATTTTTTACACACCGAGTTGTCATATAAGAAATGTGTGAATGAGTCAAAGCAACGCACCCTGTTCCTTACAAAAGCGGTGATTTAAATGTTTTAAAACTTGATTGGAAATTACTCAAATTATAGTCCACTACTCCCTCAACTTTACATATTGCATTATTCCTTACTGAAATCAGTGAAATGCTTCCAGACAGAATAAATCATCTTCCAGGACAAATAATAATAATAAAAAGTTCTCCCTTATACCATTTTGTTTTTTAAATTGGACATCGAAGGTTACGTTTTACACCACAACCACTTTAAAGGGGACATATCATGCTCATTTTCCTGTTTAAACTTGTATTTTGGGTTTCTACTAGAACATGTTTACATGCGTTAATGTTCAAAAAACACATTATTTTTCTCATACTGTCTGTCTGAATATACCTTTATTTACCCTCTGTCTGAAACGCTCCGTTTTAGCGCCTAAGAAAAGCCCAGTCTGCTCTGATTGGCCAGTTTTTCCATAATATGTCCCCTCTAAAAACTTGTTTTCCTTTCTCTGCTTGCTGTATCATCACCAGTGCTTTCTACTGAAAGTGTCCCCGATTGAACGTCATGGAGTAGACACTTCACGAGTGTTAAGGTCTGTGTAGGTGGATGGGTGTGGATGTAGTCCCCTGTGTGGGTGCAGCTCCTCCCATATGTGCTGCCGAGACTCTTTTCACCAGATGTCAGCCAGCTGGTAGATCTGCTCTGCTGTGCAGCACCCAGTCGGATGTCTCTAAGCTCTGTTATATCATGCTTTTACTTTGAAATATTGTCTTTTTGGGGGAAATATGCATATTTGCTTTGTTGCTGAGAGTTAGATGAGAAGATTAATACCACTCTCATGCAGCCAGTTAGCTTATTTTAGCTTAGAATAAAGACTGGAAACAGGAGCTCTGTCCAAAAAGTAACAAAATCCACCTACCAGTACCTCAAAAGCTCACTAATGAACAAAAGTTTGGTTTTCTGGAGGGTTATATGCCAGACTATTGGCAACCTCACGGTCACCACAAGACTTAGTAAGCCCCCGTAAAACCATAAATTGTATTTGGCACGGATTAAACAACAAAAATATATAATTAGTGTGCTAATTTAGTTAATTAGTGAGCTTTAGAGGTGCTGGTAGGTGGATTTTGTTAACATTGTTAGCAATATTAGAGTCCATGATGTCATTTACTAATTAACTTTCATTGGTGAAAACATACAGAAAGCTTGTCAGATCTACAGTTTATTGTTGGTTCACTGTTAAAAGCATTGTTCGTATCACATCTTAAAGCTGCAGTGGGTAGAAATGGAGCAAATATGATTTAAAAAAAAAAAGTTATTTTTATAAAACGGTCACTATATCCTGACAGTAGTGCATGAGACAAGTACCGGAGGAAAACAACCAGTCAGAGCTGAGCTGGAGTCTGGAGCCGTCCAGCTGCCGTCTATGAGAGCCGGCTGTCAATCACTCGCGAACTCCGATGAAACGGTCAAACTAGGCAGCGCTGATCAAATATGAATCAATATTCTGTTACTGTAATGACTATTTCTCGTCTCAAATGTTTTCAGAAACATCTTGTAGTGTGCTGTTTAGCTGTAAAATGAGAAAGTTTGTGACCCGGCAGCCATGTTGAGATCAGTTGAGGAAATACCAAGCACCGCCCACCAGCAAGAGCACAGCCAATAGGAACGCTCGCTCTCTGAAATGTCCTGTGATTGGCCGAAGTCTCCCGTCACAGGCTAGATTTTTTAAAGCCTGAAAACAGAGCCGTGAGGAGGTGCAGAAGTCTAGTTTTCTCTCAGAACACTTGAATTACAATATGCTGAAAGGTTATTATGGAGTTTTTGTCCAATGATGCCAAAAACGTTTGGCCTATACTGAATCTTTAATTGACAGATTTGTATTGTTTTCTGGTAAGAAGAGGCAAAATACTGTATATTTTGTGTTGAAAATTGTCAGAAATGTGTCATATTGACTGAAAACAGCACAACCCAAAAACTTTTACATCCTTTTTAAGAGTAAAATAGCCGAGTCAGGTCGAATCCATTCTAGTAAAACACAATTCAATCAGTGCGTGAAATAAAGCAGCGGGCAATTAAACAGTAAAGACGTCCTTCATTTGAGAGGCCTCTTCTTTCCTAGAGGCCCAATCAGCTGCTAACTGTCTGCAAGTGTTTTGTTAATATGTTTAGCCTCACTTGACACTGCAGTCTGCGAGTAAAACAACTTTGTTTCCTTTCAGTAAGTCACATGATGTTAGTGAACTTGAATGCAGCATTTTTGTCCAAAAGCAGCATTTTTGTCCGACTCCGTCAAGGTTGTCCCCGAGCCGCTTTGGTCTTTAACTGACCCGAGGCTTAGTCTGGTGCAAACAAAAGATTTGAACCTTCAAAAGTCACCTCAGGACTCATAAAGTATCAAGGAAGGGCATGTTGTGTAGGGGCGCACTCGTGTGATGGAAAGCATTGACGGCAAAGCAATCTGCTTTTTGGCTCGTTTCCAGAGAAACGTATCACACGGTGATTTACTGGCACTACGTTGTTCTCAGCGCTGTTCATGCACAGAATGCAAAAGACTGCTGGACTCACTTCATCTGTCAGTAGAGCGGTCGCTATAACAACAAAACTGCACCCTCACACAAGCTGAAAATAGGGTTCTGTTGTGAATTGCCAAAGAGCAATTACTCCTGGAGTCCTGTCATGATTAGAGAGATTTAGTGACCTTTGGACCCTGTTTCCAGTCATTATGCTAAACTAAGCTTCATATTTATCCTACAGATTAACCCCTTCATCGTTATATTTCCGTCACAAGGCTAAACATTGATTTCTCTGAAAGATGTTTGAACTACCCCGCAGGTTGTTTGACAAGTCTTAACGCTGTTCTGAAGACATTACCAGAATCCTCAAAGACGTCTAACCATCTGGATCGTCTACTGAGCGTTAATAAGAATATTTTCCTAAGTTGCAATTCTGCTTCCTGTCCAGGTAGCCACCCAGGTAGCATCTTTGTTTTTGGATTGGAAATAGAGTTGCAACTTGGGACGCAGGTAAACCAGGTGACCAGATCCTAACAAACCAAATGTGGGACAAAGAGTATGTTTGTGTGGGACAATGTGGGACACGTTATCAAGGCTGAGAGGTATAGTCTACAGTTTTTATATGTCTATATAATAATAATAAACATTTCTATTCTGCCCCTTATCTTGTAACATCTCTATGCTTTGCCCGAATGCACCAATAGATCGGCACATCTCTTTTTGAGCCATCATTGTTGGTCTATGGTACGACGGTACGACGGAGTATTAGGGCCACATTGAGGAAAAAAAACCAAGTCTGAGATTTCGAGAATAAAGTCGTAATATTACGAGAAAAAAAGTCATAATAAGAAAATAAAGTCATAATATTATAAAGTATTCATTTTTACGTGTTATTTTCTTTTTTTCTCATAAAGTTATGACTTTATTCTCGCAACATTACGACTTTGTTCTCGTAATATTTAGATTTTATTCTAGAAATCTCATATTTTTTTTCCTCAATGTGGCCCTAATACTCCGTAGTACATTTGCACTTTGGCCCTCACTGCAGTAGACTTATATACTATATACTTAGACTATAAACTGTGTTACCTTCATCACAATGCTCAAATGTTTTGTGGCTCTAGACAGATTTTTTTTGTTAGCCTAAAATGTCTCTTTTGATAGTAAAGGTTGCCGACCCCTGGCTTAACATAAAGACTGAACACCGGGTGAAACAGCTGGCCTGGCTCATCTAAAGATAACAAAATCCGTCTACCGACACCTCTACAGAAAAGCCCACCATATAAGACTCCGGGAAGTAGCTGCTCGTGGCCAAAAAAAGCTATTAGCTAGCCAGTTTTTATCCTAAGGTAATATAACGGACTGCTGGTTATAGCATCGTATTTACCACAGATGTGAGAGTGGTGTCTCATCTAACTCTTGCCAAGAAAGCAAATAAACTTATTTCCCAAAACTGTCAAATTCCTTTAAGCCTCACCATTCCTTTGCAACTTTTTGCCGTGAATAATGTCCCCAAGGAAATGTATCTGCAGGCGAGTGTGAAATCAATCTCCATATTTCTGGCTGTAGCTTCTAAGTTGATTTACCAAATGATCCTTTTATTAGACTTTGCACACTACATTGTTTATAGAGGATGAATGGAAAACCAGTTGACTCAAGTTTGACCTGTAGTTGTCTTTTCTACCGTGCTACTCTTGACAGGCAACATGTCATCAACATGTCAGCCTGGCCATCAAAAGCATGTATCTGTTGGGAGACAACAGCTATTTTCCTGCCCTTGGTGTGTAACTCTTCCTGTCACGGGAGCCGTGGTACGACAACAAATCCGTTTCACCTCTTTTCAACCCTCTGAGCTGTACAGACAATACTGTATATCACTGTCCTTAATCTGGTTAAATGGGACAGTCTCTTCCTCTGCTCTAGTTATCTCTCAACAAACTGAAATGTGCTAAAAAATGAATAAAATGTGACTGGAAAAATAAACATATTCTCACTGCTAGTTTTTACACAAGGTGGTTGTTTTTTTTTCTTCATCTTAGCCTGGTATCTGTGAAGTATTTGAGAGGAAGGATGTAGGAAAAACTAAGAATATTATTACTACATTTATGCCCTGCCACTTGAGAAATTATTTTGTTTCTATCGTTTCAAGGCAACAATCACAATTCACTTGAGTATTTCCATTTTATACTACTTTATACTTCTACTCTACTACATTTCAGAGGTCAATATTGCACTTATTCCACAAAAGATTTGAGAATTTGTTTTTTCTTCTCTCCTCTCCCATTAATCATCTCACGACCGCTCATTTTTATCTTGTGACCCTTTGGAGGGGGTGCGACCCAGAGGTTGGAAACCGTAGATTAAACTACCTGACTGTATATAAAGTAGTTTAAGTAGTTAAAACTAACTCCACTTCGACCAGCTACAACAGTAAAATGCCGTTTACACATTGATGCACCAGGATTTACAATAATGTGATATAGCATTTAAACCTAACCAAGTTGTTTTGTTTCAATTTACGTTATGAAAAATATGAATTGCACGCACATTACGTAGGTGCGAGGCTATCAAAACAGCGTTGGCAAAGAAAATGGTAACGCCTGCACACTACTCCATGCCACGATATTACAAAACAACCACAAAGAAAAGTACAAAAAAACAGTAATACAAAAGCCATACTTGTAAATATCAAACACGTTGGTTGGTGGTTGCACTGTGATGGCTCTTCCTATATATATACAGATACATTTATATATTCTGATATGTATTTGTAAATATGAACAAAAAAAATTATACAACAGGTGTCTTTTTTACATATTGGGATTTGATCATTTGGAAAAGTATGATTTAGAAGGGTGTTTTAAATGTATTAAATATTTCTCCTTTCCTTTTCCTCTACCTTAATGGGATAGTTTTGAACGTAGGTGATGAATTTTCTGATATATGTGATAATAAATATGACAATTTTTATAAATAACATGTTTGATATTTAGAAGAGTGGTTTTTGTATTACTGTTTTTATATACTTTATCAAATTATTTACAGATGTTTTTATCACACTAATGTTTTGGATGAACTACACCTGCCATGATAGAGCTTGTTTGCTTATTGGTGTGCTTTATGTATAAATATGGGTGTGGTTTCTACTTTTTCAAACACTTTAACCTGACGGAGATTCAAGCAGGATGGAAACGTAGTTAATAAATATATTGTGGCATGGAGCAGTGTGCAGGCGTTACCTTTTTTCTTTTTAAATTTACATTAACCATGTGTTAAAACAGTTTAAAACTGTGATCCCGGCAGAAAATACCCTCGAAACGTATTTCAGAATGTAGTTTAGTTGTATAGGAATGTCATTTTGTATATAGGGACTACATAAAAGTCAGTGAATTCATAATTTTAGGTCTATTTATGGAGTCACTCGTTCATTAATTTGTAAAAAATCTTCTATAAATTCCTGTTTATTTTTTCCAATTGATGCTTTATAATTATTTGCATGACAC
>CAKAOH010007102.1:2543-19122 GCA_916701665.1 Sebastiscus tertius | reverse complement strand
ACACACACACACACACACACACACACACACACACACACAGTATAGATTCATTCACACACACTCACACATCGATGGCTGTGAGAATGCAACTGGTAATGAGCAATGCCACCCAGTTAAATCCACTGTGTGTGTGTGTCAGTGTCTGGTATGTACTGCATGTCTGACTCCTAGGGGCTTTCCCAACGCAGTGTGTGTGTGTGTGTGTGTGTGTGTGTGTGTGTGTGTGTGTGTGTGTGTGTGTGTGTGTGTGTGTGTGTGTGTGTGTGTGTGTGTGTGTGTGTAGTTTACTTTCTAGATGCAAAATGATAAATTTCATATGTATATAAATATAATTTAATATTTTTTTTGCACTTTAACTTGCATATTACACTGATATTGCACATATTGTACATATTTTATATATACCAGTGGGCTACATCCAGGTCTGAGAAGTGAAGTCAATGCTGAAGAGTCTTAAACCTGCATTCTCTCTACCAGCCAGCAGGGGGCGACTCCTCTGGTTGCTAAAAGAAGTCTGGTTGTATAGAAGTCTCTGAGAAAATGAGCCTACTTCTCTCTTGATTTATTACCTCAGTAAACATTGTACACATGAGTTTATGGTCTCAATCGCTAGTTTCAAGTCTTCTTCAATACAGCATGATGTTCATTTAGTAAATGATGGTCCCATTTATCCTGCAACTCCGACTCCGCCTCTTAAGGTGGGCTGTTGAGGTGGACCAGCCTTTCTACTTAAAGGGACTGTTTCAAACTTCTTACCCGTATAAATCATTGCTGGTCGGTGTCCCATGCACGCTCGCGTGTGGCTCTGCTGTTCAGACTCAGACTCCAACACAAACTCCAGTGAAGCACCAAAACCTCTTGGTTGTATCTAGTGAAGCCCGTCTGTTAAACAGTGTTGGCCGCGGTCGGAGGACGCGGGGGAGACCGTAGCTTTGGTCTCCAGGACCGGAGTCTGCCTGCTTGCCTTCACTCAGCTTGCTCCACCTCACGTGCATGCTGCTCACTCCACACTGCAGAAGAGTTAGTTTAGCTCTGAGAATATCTAGTGAATGTACAGTGGACGTTTGTGCAGAAATAACTGCTGCAGCTCCTCCAGACCAACAGAGGTTTCCCGTGTCTTGTGAAGTGTCGGGGCTCCGCAGAGAAACGTTATCGTCTCCGACCAAAACCCCTGTTCCCTCCGGTTGGGAGTCTGAGGCGGGAAAAGCCAACACTAGGATCAGCATTGATTCATGGAGAGACCTTGGTCTGGTCAGCTAACATTACTACCAAGCAGCTGAAATCTGGAGTGATATTGTGCTTTTAGCTGACGTGTGTCTCCTCACTGTTTTGAGTGATGCTCCTTCATGTCTATGTAGAGCGAGCACAAGCGCGAGCAACAGGACGCTGACTTTAGTTGACTTAACGGACACAGGAGACGAGACGTTCCTCTGAGCCGCTCAGCTTTTGAGTTAATTATTAACATTTCTTTTAACCGTTTTAACCGATAGCGTTAATCGGTTAAAATGCTTAATGTGGGTTAACGGTTAAACGGTTAATTGTGGTCATCCCTAATCAGTGTTATAGGTTTTAAGGCTAGCGGGTGCAAATACCAGTCTGACTTCAGTCAGTACAATATAAAAATCACATCATTATGTATTTTAGAGTATATCAAAAGTGTATCTTTTCATTCCGGAAAGCTGATAAAAAACACAAAATATACGACAGTGTTTAATTGTGTGGTAAGATGAGGAACAAGAACTCTGGTTACATCATTGTGTTGGTTCACATGAATTCACATGATCCTGCAACTAAAATGAAAACATTAAAAACACTAAATTTGGTCTTGAATCACCTGCAACAGTATGCCTTGAAAAGATGACATTCATTATACTGTAGTTACCTTTAATCTGTGCACGTTAGTGTGAATGAATCAGTGTGTTTTTATGTGGTGTGTGTGTGCGTAGTGCTCTCTGTAGGCCTGTACAGAGCTGTTATTTGGCAGGAGCTCTCTAACCACGGCCATCCCACGCATGAATTAAACTCACTTTGAGAGACAACTTACTGACACTAATAGCCAATCACGGCTTCAGTTTTTGGGCGGGACCCTGTTGCACTTTGACCTCGGCCAATCACATCACAGCCTTTGCCAGCCGGGTTTCAGTCATTACTGTAGGAACAAGGAACCCTCTGGAAGGTACACATATACACACACACACACACACCACACACACACACACACACACACACACACACACATTGGTCGCTCAGGGATGATGAAATGTTTGCACACTTGGCTCTTCTTGTATAGTTTTAACGATGGAAAAGGACCCTTAGTCAAGAGCCAGAACTTATTACCACCTCTTTTAATAACACAAGGGGGCTGTTGGTACGGGGATGGCATGTGAGTGGATGGACCTCTGTAGGTTATTATTATTATTAGACTGTAAAAACCTGGTGTGTGTGTGTGTGTGTGTGTGTGGTGGAGGCAGAAATAACTTGGGGGCAACGGAACAAACCATGAACACAACAATGGCATACAGTATTACGGCCTCATAAAGCTGGAGATGGAGCCTACCTGATGTATGTGAGTCAAATATTCCATCTTTTAGCTCTGTTTTTGTGTCCAACAGCTCCTAAGAGAAATATCTGGGTCTAACTGCTAACTAGGGGCACCAGGGATGTGACGTGAGGACATTTTCCCATCGGTTAATTAACTTGTGACAACACCGGTGTTACCGATCACACCGGGTATTTTATAAGAATACGTGTAGAGTGCTTACTTTGATCTTTACCGTTGGATGGCGCCGTGTCCGGCCTCTCCGGTCCTGCTTTCACTGCGGGGCCGCTGGTTTCCACCTGGCTGTGACCTCTTCGTCCTCCTCACGGCGATTACCTTTCTAAAGTTATGGTTCCCTTATAGCGCTGGGTTTCAATCCCAAATATTGCCAAATGGGTGCTTTTGCTTTTCGCTTCGACACCAAATCCTCCGCCATCGTCTTCTCTGTCAACTCTCTCTCGTCTAATGTGTGTGAAATCTGACTCCTGCTGCTCTGAGCTGAGACACTGTACGGAGCAGACCCATTCAATTTGAGTTTGTCGTGTTCGTTGTCCTTTCACATTACGCTTAGCCCTCTGATCCGTTGTTGATGTAATAATATTGATGCAGTGAGGCTTTAAGCCTTCAACATGTTAGGAGAGTTACGTTAACCAGCGTTCATACTGTTCTGAGTGTTTATTAAAGTATAAAAGTGAGTGTCAGACCTGTTGCTGTACTTACTTTAACTTTCCAGTAGGCGTCTCAGTTTGTAGGCATGCAGAACCGGCCTGACGACGACCAAACAGCTCCCTCTTGTGGAGGATCTGCAGTCTTTTAAACACGATCGAGTGACTTTATGAGTTAGTTACAAACCATCTGAAACAACGTGTCCTTTTGAAGCCTAAGCTAAGGACGTTTTGGGAAGACACATCTTTTACTTGACAACAGCAATCACGGTTCTCCTCTTGCCACTGAAAAACATCAGTTCTTTGGCTCCGTCCTTAAACTAGAGTCTCTTTACGCACCTTTTCTTGGGTGCCCTCTTTCTTCACCACGACTACCTGGTCTGCCAAACAGTTGTCGACGTGTCTGCCAAGCTGAAGGGACTCCACCTTTTATGTTTTCATATGTGCGTGAACACGTGTCTAAATGTATTTTAGTTAGTGTGAGAAATGTGTGTGTGTGCCTTTTCTGTTATTCTAAGCTCAATTAAAAGTCACTTAAGCTAAACTGAGATGGAGAGTAGCTACATGGATTTCTTACACCCAATACGTGTGTCTTGGAAACGTCAGGAAATGACTCACTGGGGTTCCCCTGTACAGTATTTTACTGTAGGAGCATTTGTGAATAAAAAGGCTTTTTTGAACTGAGGGAGCAGGAGAGGAAAATGTACATAGCGGATTTAATTACATGATGTAAAGGCAGAGGAAGGAAACGTGGAGTTGGCGAGGAGAGATGATGATTTGTTCAACTTTAGGGCTGGAAAATGGTGCCTTTGTGCAACATTTCTGCTTTGATATGGAGGCTTGTATTGGATTTATAAAGGGGTGTATTGTATGTGACAGGTTTACATTACGTTAATAAGAAGTTGTGTAACACCGGAAATGAAAAAACATTTGATTCTCATGTTTTTTGACTCCTAGAAGGATGTTAAAACTCTTATTCTCTAAGACTCGTCCATACGTTTTCATGCAATATCTCTGCTTTTTGCATTAGCAATTGTTTGAGCTTTCCCTCCATCCTTCACATCATTGTTCATTCTTTGAATAAAATATATTCAATTCTGCTGCATTGTCCTGCTCCGTTGAAAGAAGAGCAGGCCTGCAGGCTAAATTTGGCAAACCACAGGAATTTACTGGCCTGCCCAGCCCTTCAGTGGAGGGCTAGGACGGCAGTGTGTTTGGTCCCATTTCACTGATGCTTTATGGGTATTTTAACAAGCCAATGGATGGTTATAAGGAGCCACACTGCTGTTAACTAGTGTTTTATGTTCCTCCTAATTAACACATCCACTGGCTTAAAGAACGCATGAACAACAAAACAGCGGCAAAAAACATGAACCAAAGATTATTTAAGATGTATGGCTCGAAGCTAAAAGCAGTGAGAGGTACCAGTTTGAATGTTTTGGCAGTTAAGGGACTTCAATACGCAGAAACGCCTCCCAGAATAATAAGAATCACGTTATGTAATCAATTGAACACTTGCATTCTTGTATACCACATGATTATTGTCACTTTGATACAGATTTCATACATTATTTCAGGCTGTTTTCATACTTCGTTCGTAGCTATACCTACTTTGTGTATACGCCATGAAATCAATTTGTATGTAATCGTGAACCAGGAAATATAAAAAGCGACAAACGCCGTGCAGGGAGGAGGTCGGGGTTGATGGGTGGGTCAACAAACACTGGACTTTTGGCCAGCAGACCAGTGTTCGTGTCCCGTGTGAAACCAGAAGTCAACGCTGATTTATTTGTCACGTAACTTCTGTGCTTCAGTAACGCCACTTCCGGCGCTATTTAAAACCAAACAACTCAGTCAGGGGTCTTCAGCCTTTTCTCCTCTGAGAGCTACTTTGACAAAATGAAAGTGGCCGAGAGCTTCTCATATTTTATATCATTAGTAACATTTATTCACATCGCTCAGCTCCACCCAAACCAGCTGGATAAAGCTGCTTTCGTGTGAACATTTAGAACATGTTGATATCCAACACTCACATTTTGTATCAAAAATTCAGCAGCATGTGCATGTTTTTTTTCTGTATGCATGTCTTTACATTTTTAATGTGTCAAGCTCACACACACACGGTCTGTCTAAGTTAACGCTCCCGGATGGTGAACTGGAGACTCCCGTCAACCAATATCTGTTGTGCTCCTGCAGCTGGTACACCGCTGCATGAGAGGCACAAATCTTGTTGGTTACCGGTTAATAATCGGTTAACGAGGGTCGGTTATCGGTTAAGACATTTTTTCAAAATGAGCATCCCTAGTTCACATGCATGTATTACATGCATTCAGTCTTTAACAGTTAGTGAGATGACTGGCACTGCATGGAATCAACAAGAGAGGTGTCAGCTGGAGTGGATCCACTCAGGTTCACTCTAATGGACTCATTAAATGTTCATCTGTCAGTCTTGTTCTGAACTTAGATTTCATGACATTAAAGACAGCCAGCTGGGCCGTATCACCGGAGTCAACCGACTCATCAAACGGCTCTTCATTTTACCACTTCTGCCTTTTAGAATTCAGCCAAATTTAGCGCTGTTTTGACCCATGATTAGTATGAGTGCACACGTATCACTTAAATTAAGTTAATTAATCCAAATGCTGCTTCGTTTCCGACTGTCACTCATCTTGTCTGCTATTAGCGCACTGCACCAAACTCCCCTCCCTCTTTCTCTCCTCCTCTCCCTCCTGCTCTGTACCTGTAAAGTAGACCACCCCCGCCCCTCCCTGCTTGATGGTATGATCCTTGGCCATCACTGGCATGGCATACACATCATTAACACAGCATTCAGTCACAGTCAGTGCATGCATGGAGTGCCCGTGGCGAGGAGAAGATCATTGCTGGACATTCGTAGGAAAACGCACGAAAAATGAGGAATAACCTTTCTTAAGATATACGAACTGTTGTAAGAGAATACGTTCAGTATTTACATACATGATTTAGAGCTGCAACTACAGGTTGTTTCTATTATCAAAGAACAAAGACAAGACAAGACAATTTCCCAGAGTCCAAGGCGAAGTCTTATAATAACTTTTTGTCAGACCAACAAAATATAAAAAGCACCAAATCCCAGACCTAAAGAAAATCGTTCCCGTTTTGTTTGATAAGTGCTTTATAAATGACTAAATGATTATTCAATCATCAATATACTTGTTGTTGATTCATTTTCTGACAGAACAGTCTCACCACAAGCTCCACTTTATAGCTGTTTTGGGTTGTTTTTTTAGATGGATTTTGCCCAGTTGTCACCAGATTGTACTCAAATCAACTCAACTTTATTCATAGAGCACCTTTCATACAACCTTGCAGCTTCACAGAGCGAGATTAAAACAGCACAGACAAAAAACACAACAAAAAGAATAGACAACAATAAATACAATTTTGCAAGACTAAAAATGACGAAAATAAACAATCAAATGTTAAAATAGATAAAAGTCACTAGAATAAAGATTTAGAATAAGAAGAATAAGATTTAAGGCAATAAATGATGTGTCACCTTAAGTAAAAGCCAGACTAAAAAGATATGTCTTAAGGTTTCTTTTAAATTGAGCAAACTCCATGCTGGAGATCATGTGATACGACCTAGAGCTGCAGAATTACTGGTTACTAAGTGGACGTTGTGGAGAGATTGTCCTGTAAAGAAGGAGCTATAAATCTGAACCACGAATCTGATTTTGAAGGTTAGAACAACATGTACATGTACGTTCTATGGCACTCAGAGTATTAAACTCCCATAAAACACACAGTTCAATTTGAAATCTATGTGAAAGTGGATGTAATCACTCTGGGAAACACACACAACATGTGTTTATATTCAAAACATTTACATAACTGCATATTTAGCTGTATGCAGAATAGTACAATTTGCAATGAAGCTGTAAATTAACAATTTATGACTTGCTATTTTGTTCAGATGTCACATAACGTTGCATTAGCAACTCTGGCATGTGACCTCTCAGCCCTCCACCCTCTGTTTTCGGGGGTATTTTTGTCTCTTTTTGTGGGTGTTTTTAAGCGACTGATGATTTTTCCAATATATTTCTGGAAGGGAAAGAATGTTTGGGGATGTTTTGTTAGCTTGACCTGGAAATGTTTCTTCTATACTACTTCCTGTTTTCACCGACCTTTTGTTAGATCCAACCGTCCTGGACTGTGTGTGTGTGTGGGTCCCTTTCAGTGGGCAGCCATGGAAGAGGCAGGAGGACATTCTTCAGCTTTAGTATCATTTCCTGTTCTTTCCAACCCTTTACTTCCTGTCCTGCTTGGACTTAATGCATCGGTGAAACGTTGTGTGAAAAGAAGCAGTTTGCAAAGACTAAACAGTTTATTTACAGCTGCTGATGGAACAGGAAACGGCTCTTTACATGCAGGTGTGCATGTATGTGGTGTTATTATCATTATTTATTGATTTATTCCTTAAGCATTCCTTTAGAAAAAATACAACAACCTAAACGATAACAAATAAAGTAATATTCAATAACAAATAGTAACTGTAAATTGAAAAACAAAGTATTTAAAAGAAAGGCAGGAGAAAAATGGTAATAATCATAAAAAGTTAATAATAATAAAATAAAGATAAACAGATAAACTAAAAAAATAAGAAATATAAAAACATCAAAATAGAAAATTAGAATGAATTAAAAATGTGAAATAAAAACCATGCTTTTTATTGTTTCCTTGAGAAAAATGACTTCAACACCCGAAACGATAAATTAATATTTAATAACAGATAGTAGATGTAAATTGAAAAACAAAGTATTCAAAAACAAGGCAGGAAAGTAAGTAATAATAATGGTAATAATCATTAAAAAGTATAATAACAAAATAAAGATAAACTAAATAAATAAAAATAAAAACATAGAAATACATTTTTTTTAAATAAAAGAAAATAAATAATAAGAAGAATCATAAAGAAATATAAATAAATGGAATAAAATAAATTCACACACCAGATTATGTGGTGTTCATTATTGTTTATACACTTAATTTTTTTGGTAAAGATTAAACAAACAAGATATGTCGCGTGAACTCGTGACCTTTAGAGGTGCTCGTGGGTTGATTGTTGCCTTTGGACTGAGCCAGGCTAGCTGTTTCCCCCTGTTTCCAGTCTTTGTGCTAAACTAACTGGCTGCATGCTCCTGCTTCATGTTTACCCTGCAGACATGAGTCTTATTCATCTCCTCATCTAACTCTGCAACAAAATCAATACATGTTTAAATGTTTCCCAAAACGTTGAACTGCTCCTAGAAGTGTTGATCAGGCTCATTAGAGTGTAAATGTAGATTGTAAAATCCTCATAAAATCTTGTTTTTCAGGTTGATTTCCTCAGAGAAGAGTCAACAGAAACGTATAAAGGAGCAATAATCTGCACCTAACTCAGATAATCTTGTTTAGTGCATTTAAAACACCAAACATAAATATTTCAAAGCTACAGCTGCGGTCACCAAAGCTGGACACTAACATCCTTAATAAAGCCGCAGCGAGTCATCGATTAGTTGTCAACTATTTCAATGAATTGCCAACTATTTTGACAATGGATTAATCAGTTTGAGTCTTTCTTCAAGAAAAAAAAGTCAACATGTCTCTGATTCCAGCTTCTTAAATGTGAGTATTTTCTGGTTTCTTTCCTCCTCTATGACAGTAAACTGAATATCTTTGAGTTGTGGACAAAACGAGACATTTGAGGACGTCATCTTGGGCTTTGGGACATAATTAATAATGAAAGATCCCTAATTCTTAACATGGGAATGGATTTAGAAACAATAAGGGGACAACGTCGACATCAAGTCAGGTTCAGGCCCTTTCTTTCATAGCGAAAACTTTGGGTTTGGGTTTGATCATTTTCCAACATAATTAATGAATGAATTAATAAGAGAAATAACTGTAAATGACACTCCTGGGTTGGGTTGTACTGTACACCAGTCGTGTTCAGCCAGGTTGTTTTTTAAAGATGCAGGGATCAGTTTTAGACCCCAAACCAACCAGTTTTATTCCTCTAAATTTATGTAAATATTGAAAAAAGTCTGTTATCATTTGTCAACCGAAACCTGAGCTCACCGTCTACCCATTAAATAGTGCAGCAGTTTGGTTTATTTTTGTGAGATCAATCTTTTTATGTCACTTTCTACAAACAGTAGCAACCTCACTTTGGAAGTAAATCAAAACAAAAGTTTGTTTAAGACAACAGGGCTGTCAGATTACAGAGCAACAAAGCAGTAAATATCCCACAGACTGGAGTTACTGTACGTGGCGGCACAGGAGGAGTGAACATAAGGAAATTAAAAGGATAATTACAAGAGAGGCTGATATCACGTTTGAGGTTCCAAGAGGGTAAACAGGACTTTATGACAGAGCTCTTTCATCCGACCTCAGCGTTTCATCTCTGCTACACATTAACTCAACATTTCTTCAGCTGAGGGCTGGACGGGGGGGGGGAGAGGAGATGAAAGAATGGAAACAGGGGAGGTGGGTGTGAAAGAGAAAAGAGTTGGGGGAATTTTAGGTAAAACCAAATTGTGACGTGTTTTGACGCGTTAGACAAACAACATCTACACGACAGAAATGGTTATTAGATTAAAGACCCTGCATACCCAAACAGGTCAGTTAGCCGGGTCTTACCCCGTCAAATAAATAAAACAGATACCTGGACCCCCAGACTCTATAAGAAGTAGACGTAGTCACTGTGGCCCTGTTCACACCTGCTATTAACTAGGGATGCACCGATACCACTTTTTTTCAGACCGAGTACAAGTACTTACATTTGGGTACTCTCCGATACCGAGTACCGATACGAATACTTCTCTGTGCCTAAAGACCCTCGTTAACAGCCAGCTGGAGGGTGTGAGCGACACACGGCAGGCTGGGGAGTCCCGCATACGAGGCGGTGCGCCGCCACCGGCTCTAGGTGGGCTTGGAAAGGCTCAGGGCAGAGGTGGCTCGCGGCCGCAGCTTTACAGCGCTGGCCCACTGCTCCAGTGCAACTGTCGACTGGGGCAGACTGTCCTCAGTGCGTCGTGCCGCCAGGTCGGGGCTCGGCCCACGTAAAAGACGCCAGGGGTCGGCGATGTCGGCAACCCACCCGACCCGTCTTGAAACACGGACCAAGGAGTCTAACACACGCGCGAGTCAGAGGGGGCAAGCTAAACCCCGTGGTGCAATGAAAGTAAGGGCCAGCGCGCGCCGGCTGAGGCGGGATCCGGCCCAGCGGGGTCGGGCGCACCACTGTAAAGTGGTATCAGTGCCATTGTGTCGGAGCCGTTTTGCAAGTACGAGTATATGAGCACAGTATCGGACTCGATACCCGATACTGGTATCAGGTCTGAACTGTGATGTCACCCATTGGTTTGTGGACTACAATTTTGAAGCCTCGAGTTTGGCCTTTTGGCCGTCGCCATCTTGTTTTTTTGGAGCCAGAAATGACCATATTTGGACGACAGTGAGTGAAGGCAGGCAGGCAGAGGAGCAGAGTACAGCAGAGACTCCGGTCCTGGAGACCAAAGCTACGGTCTCCTCCGCGTCCTCCGACCGCGGCCAACACTGTTTAACAGACGGGCTTCACTAGATACAACCAAGAGGTTTTGGTGCTTCACTGTAGTTTGTGTTGAAGTCTGAGTCTGAACAGCGGAGACACACGAGAGCGCGCATGAGACACCGACCAGCAATGATTTATACGTGGAAGAAGTTTCAAACAGCACCTTTAAATATAAATTCACCCCTGGTACAGTTGTTATGAACGGAGAAATGAGCTATAGAGACCCAAAGCGTGTTTTGTACCAGGCTGTAGTCATGTTCATTTCTGCTGTAAAGTCAGGCATTTTAACATGGAGGTCTGTGGGGATTCACTCGCCTTTGGAGCCTCAAGTGGCCATCTGAGGCACTGCAGTTTGTGGTACATGGAGGCTGCAGCCTGGAGGGACCATGTGTGTTAAGGTCCTTCAAATGACCCGACAGTTTATAAACTAGTTTAATCAGCTCAACCTCAACAAATGCTTCTATTTGAAACCATCAATAACAATAATAATCACTAATGTAATGTATTTAACACCCTTAAGGAGGCCATTCTGAACACTTTTTGCGCATTTGTGCTTTAACTAAAATTGAATGGTATTCTTACATTGTGATATCATTATACTTCTATCTGAGTACTTCTTCACTGTGGTTGTGTTCAGACAGCATTCAAACTTTGGCTCCTTTTGTTGATGTTTTGTAGAATATTTCTCAAAGTAATCTACTGAATAAAGTCTTGTCTTGTGCTGATACTCGGGTCTCGTATCAGCACTTTCATTGACATTCAAACAGCCCTAGTCCTAGTCACATATCTGTCTGACCTCCACTACATTCCCATCATGTCTGGTTGTTTTTCAGATTTGAATATCAAGCCAAAACTATCATGGAGGCTATTTCCTCTCAAATCTTCTACTTGACTGTGATGTGTCTCTGAGCTGCTTCAGCAGCGCTGCTCAATTTCAGTTTGTTTGTTCTCGTTCACTCAAAACATTTGTCTTCATCTTATTTTTCCTGGAAGAGTTCATCCTCCGACGCTCCAGATCATCTCTGTGTACATGCTGACTCGCTCTTTTACTTTTTTACTTGTTCTTGTTTGTTTCAGACTATCAGAAGGATAGGATGGGCCTGGACACACACACACACACACACACACACACACACACACTCACACTCACACATTCATATGATTGTTTGGGAATTTTACCGCAGACAGATTGATGTGCACACACACACACACACACATCCCGTTGTTTAGAGTTTTGTACCACAGGGACCCTGGAGACCGGGGCAAGATTGAGGTCTGCGGTGCCAAGAACCATGAAACACAATAGTCTGCCCCCCATCACTCCTTCCCAAACTGAACAATAGACATTCCTGGCATTCCTCAAGACCTCTTCCTCACACACACACACACACACACACACACACACACACACACACATACTGTATATGTATACACCATCCTGGGTCTGATTAGGGTCTTGACTGTAAGTGATTTGGGTTGTGACGCTGTCAGGGATGAATTATTGACACAGGGGATAGAAAAGAGTAATGAACAGGATGAACAGAATAGAGGGGGGGCTGGGGTGGGGGCGGTGGTGGCCTAAGGGATGAAGAAGTGAGTTTATGAGGTTGGCAGTTCATTTGGGGGTGGGGGGCAGTAAAAGTTGATTGAGGTTACATTTGAGTTTTTTAGTCTCCCACGATTCTGAAATAATTCATACAAAATCTCTTCCTGCTAAATATGCTATGATATCTGTAAATCTGCATCCATTCCCAGTGTCTACTGACCATGATGGGACCTCTTCAAGGAATTTTAGCTTTAATAATGTCCCGGGGAGGAGGGAGCTTGACATGACTCAAACTGTATGCAACATAACTACCAGTTAAGTTAGTAAACCAGGTTGTTCTCATACACCACTCATATATATACCTACCAAAAGTAATGCACTGTAATTCGTGTATATCCCACAAAATCAGTTTGTATGTAATCCACTTAATCGTGAACCAGGAAGTATTAACAGCAGCAAACACCACGTCAAAAAACACTGGACTTTCACCCAGGAGACCAACGTTTGTACCCCGTGTGAAAACCATAAGTCAACGTTGATTTATTTGTCAGGTAACTTCTGTACTTAAGTAACGGCACTTCCGTAGTTATTTTAACCCAGACCACCATCTTTTCCGAAACCTAACTAAGTGGTTTTGTTGCTTAAACCTAACCAAGTTGTTTCCTGTGAAGACAGAACTTAATTTGAAGCGGAAATCGACACGTGTTACTGGACATTCGGAGGAAAACGCACGGAAAATGAGGAATAACTTTTCGTAAGATATCATACGAACCGTTGTATGAGGATACGTTACTGAAACATGTACAAAGTCATAGAAATATGGACCATGCAGTTGTTTAAAGTAGTATTAGTTGAACTTTTTAGGCCACTTGGGGGCAGCAGAACAAGCTGAAAACACAATATTGACATAACATCACACATCGTCACTAGATCGGACACGGCCCTTCGCAGTCGTCCTGTGTGGTGGGGGGTGCAAGCAAAACCCCGTGGCGCAATGAAAGTGAGGGCCGGCGTGTGCTGACTGATGAGGGATCCCGGCCCAGCGGGGTCAGGCGCACCACCTTAAAGTGGTATCGGTGCCGTTGTATCGGAGCTGTTTTGCGAGTACTAGTGCGAGTACATCAGCAAAGTATCGGACCCGATACTGGTATTGGTATCGGTGTATCCCTACTTCCTTGCCACGATTCCAGGTCAGCTCATGTCCGTTCGGCCATCCTTGCGGAAAGTATAACTGAAGCTTAAGTCGACTGAGAATGTGTTTGGTCGAGGACAGCCCTAGAAAACAGCTTTTGACCCAAATTTTGAGAGCAGTGAGAGTGAATCAAAACAGCAAAGAATTGGCAAAAAAATTTTTTTTGCCAATTCGTGACCTAAAATGTTGAAACCAAAATGGATTGTAAAAGCGTTTTTATTCCTTGGGAATCCCCCCCTAAGCTGTTCCTTTTATTGTTCAAATGATCGACTCAGATGGCATGTACCAACTTTACCTCATGAATTGTATTTGTATCTGTGTTTGTATCATTGATTAGTCAGAAAATGAAGCTCCAACTCTTTTGTTAATTGATTAACTGCTTTTTATTAGCTGGTTCCAGCCTCCCAGATGAGAAGAAGCCCAGCTTTTTTTTGTGTTGTGTGGTTTTCTTTTTACTATTTTCTGGCATTTTATAGACCAAAAGATTCATCGGTTAATCCGCAAAGTATTCAGCAGATTGATCAATAATTAAAATAATCGTTGCTTGCAACCCTAGTACATGAGTGTGTGTGTGAGTATCTATGTGGGTGAGCCGGTCGGTCCTCTACGCGTGTGGTCTGCTACAGTTTATCTGTCTCCTCTGGCCTGGTTTTTATTAACTGGCCCATTAAACGGCGACTCCATGATACATGACACTGGCCTGACTCCACACACACACACACACACAGACACACACACACACACACACACACACATAGACACACACACAGACACACACACACACGCACACAGACACACACACACACACACAGACACGCACATGCACGCACACACACACACACACACACTTAGAGGCCTATAGACCAAATCAGACACACACACGTGTTAAAAAGATGTTTCTGTGTTATGGAAGAGGAACCAGGAACATAAAGTGTCATCATGATAAATCAGTGGTGTTGAGAGGGGATATTCCCTTTAACCCTGTAACCTCGCTCGCCCTGTTATTGATTATTTAGTTTATAAATTGTCTATAAATAATTGTAAATTCATCACAGGTTACCAGACTACAAGATGCTTTTAGTTTGTCTAACTAACAGTCAGAATAAATTCAGATATATTCACTTGACCATGATAGAAAACAAGGACAAGCTGCGAAACTTCAGCTTTTTGAGGTTGGAAATATTTTACTTCATAACTAACTTAATTGCTTATTAACAATAAGATATGTGAAATCAGCCAAGTGTCACAGCTTTTGTCTTGATTTTTCTGGTCCTTTGCTAACAATGCTCTGAAAGTGTCAATGACGGCGAGGGAGCAGTGTTAAAAGATGGCTGAGAAAGGAGGCTGAATAAACTGTCAGACAGGAGGAATTACAGCTGCACAAATGATTAAAAAGCAGATTAAACCCCCCGATATGAATGCCCTCAGGCCTCACTGCAGTCTGAACATGATGTTCTCAGGTTGTGCTCAGTTTCTGGCTCGTTAACTGCTCTACATTTTATTTTGAAATTTGAAATCCACCACAAATATTACATTTACATTTGAAGGAGCTCAGGTGGGTCAAAACAACACCAGACCCAGGACGCCACCGTTCGTGTTCCGTGTGAAACCAGAAGTCAACGTTGATTTATTTGTTACGTAACTTCCACAATCTTTTCCTAAACAGGGTTTCTGGACAATATCATCCTCGTTTTGTGTTGTTAATTGATCTCCAATAATAAATATATACATACATTTGCATAAAGCAGCATATTTGTCCACTCCCATGTTGATAAGAGGATTAAATACTTGACAAATCCCCCTTAAAGGTAAATTTTGAATAGATAAAAAACGCGATTCAGTATTTGAATGGATTGACAGCCCTTTAAAGTCACTTTTTAATCGTATTTGCTCACAGTTACTGACTGCAGCTTTAATCCCTTGAACGTCCACTGTTACTGCCAGTCAAATACATTTCAGGCTCCCAGGAATCAGTCATCTAGGATATATATTTATACTGTCGTTTCTTGACTGATGGAACATCGTCTAATCTGAATTTAAGTTTTGGGAAAAACATTTTTTAAAACTCATTTAAAATGTTTTTGACAGTTGAATGAAGTAAAGTAGTGATTACACACTAACACACACACACACACACACACAATAACACACACATACACACATATTGTTAGGGGATGGAGCAGAAACAAACAGCGCATTGTGCTGCAGATGCTAAGGTGGACTTCACCCTTCCTGCCATCGACCTCTGGTATGAGCCCGGTCTCACTGTACTGATTACCTGGTATGTCAGAAAACCACCTCCTCTCCAGAGGCTCCCTGTGGATTTCTAAAAATGGAAATGAATAACTGTTTTTTGTTCACATTTTCATTTTTATTGATCGTTGTTGTAGGTCTATGGTACGACGGAGTATTAGGGCCACATTGAAGAAAAAAATAAATCTGAGTTTACGAGAATAAAGTCATAATATTATAAAGTAGTAATTTTAGGCGTTATTTTCTTTTTTTCTCAAAGTTGTGACTTTATTCTCGTAAGATTACGACTTTTTTCTCTTTAAGTTATGACTTTATTCTCGTAATATTACAAAATTTTTTCCTCTTAATTTATGACTTTATTCTCGTAATATTACAATATTTTTTCCTCGTTAAGTTATGACTTTATTCTCGTTATATTACAACTTTTTTCTCGAGAACTTTTTTCTTTTTTCTCCCAGAATAAAGTCGGAATTTTACGAGAAAAAGTCAGAATATTACGACTTTATTCTGGAAATCTCCTATTTTTTTCCCTCAGTGTGGCCCTAATACTCCATAGTACATTTGGCCCTCACTGCATTAGACTTATATACTATATACTTAGACTATAAACTGTGTTACCTTCATCTCAATGATCAAATCTTTTGCAGCTCCAGACAGATTTGTTTTTTATGTTTTTGCCTGAACTGTCTCTTTTGATAGTAAACGTTGCTGAGCCCTGGTCTCAGCAGTAAATGCATGTCTACAAGTGTGTGTCAATCAGAAATCCATAATTAGGGGTGATGAAGGCTCACTTACGCACGCGCGCACACAC
>CAKAOH010007100.1:2674-43798 GCA_916701665.1 Sebastiscus tertius | reverse complement strand
TCTGAAAAAAGTCTGAAAAAAAGTCTGAAAAAATTCTGAAAAAAAAGTCTGAAAAAATTCTGAAAAAAAGTCTGAAAAAAGTCTGAAAAAGTTGGAAAACAAAAGTCTGAAAAATTGACCGTAAAAGAAAAAGTCTGAAAAGGTCTGAAAAAAAAGTTGGAAAAATGTTTTTCTTTTGTATTAACAGTAAAGCACTGTTTTTAGCAATAACAGGTTAATACTGTTGAAATCCTGCTGTAAATTAACAGCAATTGTTTACAGTGTAGAATAGTAGGGTAGTAGGTCGGCTTAGTGATGGCCCCCTGCAGTGAAGACTAAGTCCTGTATTCAAAACTTTACTCAAGTAAAAGTATAAACGTATATTTTTACTGCAAACCAAATATACCTATGGGTTCAAATCAAGTAACCTGGACCTTATATGACCCTGAGCAAAGGTTGTAAATGTTTTTATTTTATGTAAAGCAGGCACATTCTCCATGTGCACTCCTGAGGCAATATGCTCTTAACTAATAAAGGCATATTACCTTGGCTCAGTGCAAGTGTACCTGAAGTAACCCCTATAGTCTTCTGTGTATGCCTGTGTGTGTGTGTGCGTGTGTGTGTCCATGATTAATCGTGGATGTGTTATTGATGCAACAACGTGTAGTAGCATTTAATGAAACTGGTTGAAGTGGAGCTAATTCAACCACTCTGTATACTATTGATCCATAAAAATTCATCATGTGATTTGTTTATGATATAAGTAGCTATCAAATAAATTCAGTTGCATTAAAAGTAGGCTAATCGCTCCTCTGAAATGTAGTGGAGTAGAAGTTGCATAAAATGGAAATAGCCTCAAGAGAAGTAGCCTGTGACAAAATCCTACTTTAGTGATACTTGAGTAAAAGTTTTAATAATATTCTATTCTAAATAATAAAATGATTTCCTCTCTACTTCCAGGAACTGTTTGTGTTGTTGTAGGTTTCCCCTTCCTTTTCAACCCCTGCCTGGCTTGTAACGACAACACTCCTCAGTGGGCTCAGCTTGTGTACTTCACGCCCTTCATCATCATCTTCCAGTTCGGCTGGGCAGCCATTCAGATCTCACACCTCTCCCTCATCCCAGAGCTGGTGTCCAGCGAGAGGGACAAGGTGGAGCTCACCGCGTACAGGTGAGGTGACGTCATCACGGCCTTCGTTACCCACGCTTTAAAATGTAGCAACAAAACAGCTTTTTGTTTTTTACTTTTGGCTCGTAAAGCCGGAAGCTAGAAAATTTCTTTGGCGTATGTGCCATGGATGTATGCACCAGGCGAGCAATTCTCATTGGACTGAGTAGGCGCCATCTTGGGGTCCATTATCAGTTCTTATGATACAACAACAACAACAACAACAACAACAACAACAACAACCACCTCCCTTGTCACTAAAAGTTGCCGATTGATTGATGAAGGGATGACATATTATTTGACTTAAGAAATATATTTTTCTACACCATGACAAAGTCATCAAATATTGGCTCATCGGTGAGCTTTATATTTTCTTTTTTTCCAAAACTAATAGAAGACACTTCTGATCAGGCACCATTGTGTGACTTATTGTCTACACAAATGTAACCTGGTAGCCAATGTAATGATTCAGGACGTTTTTAAAGAAATTTCAAATGCTTTAATCGTGCTTGTTTATTCGGTGACCAACAGTCCGAAATGCAAAGATATTCAGTTTACTGTCACACAAAATAAAGATATGCTGCAATTCATCAAAATGGAGAAGCTGGAACTACTGTTTGGTGGTTTTCTTTGAAAAGTGATATCATATTATTCAACTATTATCAAAATAGTTGCCGATTTAATTTTCTGTCGATCAACTAATCGATTGTTTCAGCTCCGATCACATTCGGGGCAGTCAGTGCCCAAGCAGTTTTCCATTATTTACAGCTTTTGGATTTGTCATAAAATCATCACTACAAGTTGTCTCTGAGCTGTTTATTGTGATTTGTTACAATGATTTGCACAATTTGATTAAAGAAAAGGATATTTTTTTATTGTATTTTCAAGTGAAATATTCCTTTAATGTCGGTCTCTAACTCAGAGTGTTTTCTGTGCTTGTATAAATACCTTACAATGTTAAAAATGTCTTTTCTGAATTCTGACAGCTCCAGTTTCTCCTATGAGGAATCTCTGATGCTGAATTTCACTGTTGTGGAACATACAGTTACATATTTCCACTTTCTATTCGGCCTATTATATTCATAAGAAAACACCTCCTGGTGATTAAACAAAGGTTTTATTAAAATTAAGCCCTGAGGAGCAAAAGCATCTGGAGTAAATGGTACTGTAATAATCTGGCATGGTTAATAGTCAGTGAAATTACCCTTTGCCAAAGTCAAAGTGTTTACAGCTTTCAGACTGGACTATTGGACTTCGTTTTCTGAATCTGAAAACATGAATGACGGGTTCAGTGCTTTCATTGTCGTTCTTCTCTTCATCCATCCAGCTTCCTCCCTCGTCTCTCCTCTTTCCTCTGTGCAGCCCTCTCCTCATTCCCATCGTTAAAAAGTCATCACTACTTCCTCTAATGCTCCGCCCAAACTATAAGAGTAGAGCTGAGGAAGCTGTCTGTGCTTAGATAGTTGCACATTCAGATTCATGTCACTGGCCATTATTATGCCAGTGGAGGGGAAACAATGAGGCCAAAATAGCAGCCAAGTTCCTCGTGAAAATGAAGTAGCTCTGTCATTTCATCATGTTGTCCAGAGATACTGAAGCAAGGACAAGATGCCTCTGTGTCTTCTGTTATCATTCCTTCAAAGCTGTAACAACCAAGTTCAGGGTTGCTACACAGTATGGAAAAGTATGGAATTTGATTTTAGTAATTTCTTGGTCTGGATGAGTATGGAAAAAAGAAAAGTGAGCATGGAAAGCATTTCGGTTTCCGGTGGGTAAATGCAGAGAGCTGGATGCAAACTTTGTGTAAAATCGTTGGGACATCTCAACCATGGGGGAGGCACTAAAGCACTGTAGTCTTGTCACAACATCCTTTGCACCCCCAAGTCAAATATGGGCTGAAAAATCTACCGAGAAGTCTCAAACTTTGAGTCTGTAAAAGTATGTGTAGGAACCCTGCAAGTTACTGTTTGATTGTTTTAGTGATATCCTTCCTTATAGGTATGCCTTCACTGACGCGGCCAATATCACCTTGTACGCTGTGGCCTGGCTGCTTTTTCACTTCCAGTCTGAGGACATTGTGGACCCCTCCGTCGCAGACAACCTGGGCCCGGTGGACATCCCTCTGTTCAGGGTAAGAAGAGAGGTACCAGAGAGATAACATGCAAAATCACATTTCTTACACCATCTCTTTCTTTGTCCGTAGACACTGGCCCTTGTTATGCTGGGCATTGGATCTGTATTCTCCCTGATATTCCACGTCGGCATAAAAGAGGACATGTCGGCCTCAAACGGCGAGACTCAGCCGATCACATCTTCCTCCTCGCAGCCTCGTCCTGTGTTTCAGTGGAAGCATTGGCTGAAGGAGCCCTCCTACTACCAGGTGATTCTGTGCTGGGTAACTTTCTGCTGATTCACAAAGTTTCTCCTCCCTTTTTAACAGCGAATGGCTTCATAACTGGATGTAGTTTGTAGCTGAAGTTAAAGGTGCTTTATACGATATTCAGAGCATTAATATAGCAGCAAACAACTATTGTCTATGTAAGGATATAGAGGAGTAATGTCTACCTGAGCAGAGGATGAAGTCTCTCTCCCTCTTTCTCGCTTCTCTGTGCTTTGTTGACCAACAAAAAGTGAGTGGAACCCAAAATAAATAAATACATCTAGAACTGTATAGCATGCCTTGAAAATGGTCAACAAAATGTCAACATATCATTTGTTGATTTGTTTGCTAAAACTTGCTAAAACACTGAATTGGTCTTTTATATCTCGTACCAGATGACTTTCCTGTACATGTTCACCAGACTCATAGTGAACTTATCTCAGACCTACATCTCAGTTTACCTCACCAACTCACTGATGCTACCAAAGGTAAGAGTGTGTATTCATACAGTGGCTTGAGTAACTCATCATGTTTGTGAAACGATTGCGTTGCAATTGAAATTGTAATTTCCTCTCTCCTCAGAACTCCATTGCCATCATACCTCTGGTGATGTATGTCAGCGGCTGTGTTTGCTCTCTGGTCATGAAACCAGTCAGCAAGCTCATAGGCATCATTGTGAGTCTCTACCTAATAACATATATTTTATTAACCCTGTCAACATGTAGGCAACAACAGCCCCCTGTGTAATGAATTTAAGTTTGTTGCTTAGGCCTGTCAATTAATTCAAATTTTAGTCGCAAATTAATCACACTTTTTTTATCTGTTCAAAATGTACCTTAAAGGGAGATTTGTCAAGTATTTAATACTCTTATCAACATGGGAGTGGGCAAATATGCTTGCTCTATGCAAATGTATGTATATATTTATCGGAAATCAATTAACACAAAACAATGACCAATATTGTCCAGAAACCCTCACAAGGTGCTGCTAAAATATGCTCGAATCATAACATGGCAAACTGCAGCCCAACAAGCAACAACAGCTGTCAGTGTGTCAGTGTGCTGACTTGACTATGACTTGCCCCAAACTGCATGTGATTATCATAAAGTGGGCATGTCTGTAAAGGGGAGACTCGTGGGTACCCAGAGAACCCATTTTCATTCACATATCTTGAGGTCAGAGGTCAAGGGACCCCTTTGAAAATAGCCATGCCAGTTTTTCCTCGCCAAACTTTTGCGCAGGTTTGGAGCGTTATTTAACCTCAAGCTGGTATGACATAGTTGGGTACAATGGATTCTTTACGTTTTCTAGTTTCATATGTTACCAGTATCTTCACTCTAGCTTTAAAACTGAGCCCGCTACAACCTCCGTAAGAACGATTGCGTCAATGCGATAAAGAAATTAGTGGCATTAATGCGTTGACTTTGACAGGCCTAATGTTACTTGATAAATACATTGGTGATTTGACAGAAAAGTTATATTGAACTGAAATGTATTTGTCCATTGTCAGATTACCTATTCGTTCGGTCTGTTGTTGGTGCTTGGCTTCGCCATCTGGGTGTTTGTGGACAAGAGCATGGGAGTCAAGAGTGTCATCGGAGCCATCGTGATGCTGGGAGCCGGTATAGCTACAATCCGGGTCATGTCTCTGTCCATGACGGCCTCACTCATTGGGGAGCAGACGGTAGGTCGAGGGGTGAAGGTGAACAGTTTATAGCTTTGTAGGAGAGTTGTTGCATGGAGGAAATAGTTTCAAGTTATTTATTATCAAATGCACAACAATTACAGAAGCAGTCAATGAAAATCTTGGGTCTCAAGCTCCCTCCAACAATGCTAATTAAATAGCAACTAGCACAGGCATGATCACATGTGTGAAATTAACATTCGCCTCCCATTCGATGCAAGCGAAGGGGCAAAAAAAACATTTGCTTCCTGTTGTGAAGCAAATTCCCATCTTCGGAGTTCAACTTTGGTGAACTTTCAGGCGAATATCGTCTCGGCAGGAGACGGTCACTCGCCTGCATTCGTGCACGGGTGATGCGGGGTGATACTGAAAGTGCAAAGGAATTCGACGTCGTAGCTGTGGTATGTGTCTAGATATAAGATAGCTCGATTTGACCTGTTTTATAATTTGAGTCAATCCCACAAACACCGTCCTGCTGCTGTAAATACTAGGGCACCAAATGTGTATTCATCCGCAGCTGAAAATAGTCCCCATCAAATGCACAATCTAGTTCTGCTTGAGTAACGTTTTGCTAAAAGCTACAGTGCTCAGCTGTTTTAGGAAATTACTGAGCCTTTTTAAAAGTGAAACAAGTATATATTTGTTACCTGTTTTAAAGATTTTCAGTATGAACAAATGGGCTTGTAACTGACAGCCACAGACGGGGCAGAGGAAGTAAAAAAAAATACTGAGAGACAGACTGGTGTTGGTCTTTTCATAGGATTTGTTGGTGTTACGCCCCACCCTTGGGCAGCCCTATTGGGGCGAACAACACTCCAACACTGACCCAAACACAGACGACACCTTTAAAACTCTCAAATCCATAGGATTTATTAACAAGAAAATATGGAAAAGACAAAATATCATGTCCTAAACTGAGAGGCAGCAAAACCAGCAGTCCCCACAACAGAAGCCTCTCTTGAGGAGTGCAGCACACCTGGGCAGAGCTACTGGAGAGGGAAAAGGGACAGCAGCACAGAAAACACATACAGCCGTAACAACCCCACCCTTAAAACAATGAATAAATAGTTTGTCACGTTATCACTCAATCACACTCACTCAAGTACAAAAGCATTTAAAGTTTAGCTTTGCACCAATATAACACACAAGTTCACCGTGACAAATTACAACCATTCTATTTAATTATTGAAATGAAGTGTACTTGGCATGTAAAATTAGTAAAACAAAGGTTACTTAAGGCTGTATTTTAATTTAAAACCCAGCTAAATACACAGTTTAAGAGTAGTCAGTCCAGAAGACTCAACACCTCACTACCTGAGCATATAGCCTAATCCAAACTGCAAAGTCTGGAACATAATGTTAGCGGCCAGCACTACACACGAGAAACCTCTTCAAGTGTCAAAATGACTATCTTCAGTGGCTTGCCGAGCTTGAGGCAACTTTAAACGCTAAACTTAGTGCATCACCGAAGACCAAAGATGTAGCCAACTGTAATACACTGAAACGTACCCTCACCAAAAATAAGAAAGGCAAAATAACAAAGTGGCAGGCTCTTTAAACCTACCCAGTGACTACCTGGTCAGGGTGCTCTAAACCAAAATTCCAAGCTGGTCAAATAGTTATCCAGTCAAAAGCACAACTAAACAAGCCGCCATGACCACAAATGATCTAAACTCTACACTCAAAGGCCAAAAAATAGACACAAAAACGTACATTTACTTCACCTCATGGATGTTCTGATCCCGGACGAGCCCCCCATTTGTTACGCCCCACCCTTGGGCAGCCCTATTGGGGCGAACAACACTCTAACACTGACCCAAACCAAACACAGAAGACACCTTTTAAAACTCTCAAATCCATAGGATTTATTAACAAGAAAAAATGGAAAAGACAAAATATCAAGTCCCAAACTGAGAGGCAGCAAAACCAGCAGTACCCACACCAGAAGCCTCTCCCTTCTGCTGCTGGCACAGGAGCTTTTAAGCATTTCCTTCCCAACCTTGTTGAGCAAATGCAGCACACCTGGGCAGCAGGACAGAAAACACATACAGCCGTAACAGTTGGCAACAATTGAGTGCCATGGCTGGGTTGACAGTTACAACACATTAGTTTACTAGTGTGCACCAAAAATCATTAACTGAAGATCTACAGTATGATACATAGGTGTTATAATACTAAGATTATCAAACCAGTCAGTTTGTTCACTGGATCACAGTCATGATACAAGATGCTTTGGGAAAGCTGTGTAATTAAATGGGAGGGTTTGTAGTGGTGTGTTTGTATCACAGCACATTTTACTGCTGTCATCTCTTCTCATGTCTGCCTGTCTTCACTCACACTGTCTGAAAAGAGATGATTGAAAATAGCGAATAAATGCTCAAAGATAGTCTATTGTGTGTCTTATTCACAGAAAAGAAGGCTGTGAAGAATTGTGTTGGTTTTCCAGATAGATTTCATTCCTTTGTGCTTTGCTGCAGCAACTATAGTAATCTCTGATCTCTGCCTTGTTTGGCAGCAAAGTGGAGCCTTTGTTTTTGGATCGATGAGCTTCATAGACAAGGTGGCTAATGGCGTGGGGATCTTCCTCATCCAGAGCATACGGCCAGGCAGGTGAGTCTCTCTGTGACGGACACTACTCTGCCTTTAGCAGTCCTTTCACTCATACTCCATTAAAATGAAAGTTTGGAGGAAGCTACAAGAAAAGACGTTCCCACCGACACATTAACCACACAACACCGTCTGTTTTCACTTCTCTCTCTGGCCAGATAACAAGGGAATCCTCAACAGCTGTTTTATATGTATATTTTTTTTACCAGTTCTTTATTAAAACTGTAGTTCCCAAACTTTTTTGCTTGTGACCCCTTAATTTGAAGCAATATCTCCTTGTGACCCCTCGTCACAGGTTGCATGTCTGTCCAGAGCCGGCCTTGACCAATTTGGTACTCTAGGCAAGATTTTAGCTGGTGCCCCTTTACATCGCAGCAAATTCCACCTACAATCATTGTGTTCATACACTCGCACAGAAACTGCATGGCTTTATGTCTTTGAGATTATTAGCTATGCAGATCACACTTAAAAGAAAATCTGTATTTCACGAAATTCCATTGTAGGTTATTCCCTAAAACATCTGAAAAGTCTTTCCAACTTTCCCTAATGAATTTAAGCTGGGAGTAACTGACGTTAATGTTAGCTATTTATTAGCTTTTAGGGTGATGCTTCGGGCAACCCAGAAAATAAAATGTTCTTGTGTTTTTGTATTATTTCAAAACAATAGTATCAAAATAGTAGAAGTTATAAATTAAAAAAAAAAAAAAATCTTCCCTCATTTGCAGCGTCCATATGGCGCCCCTAGCATTCACCTATGCCGTCTATGCTTAGAGCCGGCACTGCATCTGTCTGTTTCATTTGAATAATTTGTAGAGGCCTGAAGAAGTAAAACTGTACACTTTTATAAAGATTGGAGAAAAATTAGAAAAATGTTTTTGAGTAGCAGAATTTAGTTTTTTTCTTCTTTCCTACCTGTTTGATCAGCTCGCGACCCATCTGTGGGGGTCCCGACCCTCAGGTTGGGAACCACTACTTTAAAGGAAAAGCTGCTGATCATCAAATCCCATGAAAACACAAAATCGATGATTGTTCTTACCAGCAAGTACAACATAGTTTATTCCTTTGTGCCTTTGACCTCCACCGATCCAAAAGCTGTTATAAACTCCTCAGTGAGTACATCATTGTACCGGGTGACGTGTTCTTTCATTACAGTGAACGTGGGCACTGTAGTTTATTTTCAATTCCACGTACATCGTCCTGCTGCCTGAAACACTCACTACAGCACCACATTTGTAAATAGTCCGAAAATAGTCCCACTAACCCTAACCCTGCAAAAACAGTGCTAAACTGAGATTGGTTAGACTTGAACAGAAATTAAACAAAGTATAAGGGACTTGTTTTTAAAGATTTACATCTTCAGTGCCACGGACTGGATAGGAAAGTCTGAAAGTATTGAGAGACATGATTGGTTTTGGTATTTTCATGCAGTTTGCTGTCAGTAAGAGACATAAAACACCAGCGTCATCCTTTAACTTTTGACCATATGTATGTTTTTTTTCCTACAAAATGAATTCACTAAATAAAGGATTTTTCTAACTTTAAAATGTGAAAAGATTCATGCGGCTTCATTACACACAGTCGACCCCTTCACTTCTCAAAGACCACAACCTTGCTGTTTGTCCCAGTTTAACAAACGTTTTTAGTTTAGTTTAGTTTATCAGACAAAATTCCAAATACAGCAGTAAAAAAGTGTATGAGATATTGTCAGGGATAACACGTCAAAGTCCAGGACTTATTTCCATCGTGGTCCCTGTTGATCTAATGGATTCGTCCTCGCCACAACAAGATGGAGACAATGTCCACATGCCACATCCCAGCACAACAATCCACTTACAGATAAATATGCCAATAATATACACATATTTGTTTTCCTTGTTAAAAAAAAGATTTCAACGTATTATAATGACCATTGTTCTCATTTTCTTTTCTCTCTAACAGAACAGAGGCCTGCTGCCTAGACTGTGTTTGGTTTTATCGTGTCGTCATGGCGACGGTAACCGGGGGCATGGCCGTGCCTGCAGGACTTTTACTGATCTCTGCTGTAATCTGGCCAGTCAGGATACGGAAAAGTTAGGGTTCAAAATCTGCACTGCACTCATTGGTACACAGAAAACAGCCACTCATGTCAGAGATGTAATAGCTGTTATGTTAGAGGCAGGTGGAATTTTCTTTAGATTTGTTGCCTTTTTCTGTGTAAATCCACTATTATATTACTATTCCAGCTGGATACAGTGCACATTTGTACTCACTAATCTTTCAAAAATATTTTGACATAGTTTACTTTGATTATTTTTCTGAATATTTTGAGGTTTGGAAAGGAAAGCCTTTGTTGTATAGTGCAGAGGATAAAGTCATGCTACCATCTAGTGTATGAATCTGTAACTACACTGCTTTATGGTAGGTTTTTAAAACTGACAATTATAGTTTTTTTTCATTCGTTTTGGCTCAATTCTTGAATGAGAATAATTTTTTTCAAAACAACAGGCTCGAATCTCTGAACAATTAGTTTGTTGATCACAACAGATTACAATTTTGTTTTGGCACATGTGTGCAAAAGAGTCGGTACAATTGTCTATAATTTGCACAATAATCATTTGCATACTTGTTGATGAAAACTGATGAGTTGATTCTCAGCAAAATTGTCTTTGTGTTCTGCGGTATCCTCCGGTTCTCCTAATGGCATCTGCAAGATTTCACACACTGGAGGGAAATGGTCAAACTAGGCAGCGCTGATCAAATATGAATCAATACCCTGTTACTGTAATGCCTATTTCTCGCCTCAAATGTTTTCAGAAACATCTAGTAGTGTACTTTTTAGCTGTAAAATAAGAAAGTTTGCTTTCAACATGGCTGGGTCACAAAAACGGCTGTACACTGTAAATTAATTTATACACTGAAACAAAGAACAAAATGAATACAAACTGAAAAAAATAGGACTTTGGACCAGTGAGGACGAAGGAAAAGGACAGGGATTTATAGTAAATGAGAGATCAGCACTGAGAAGCAAACATATTAAATCATATTAAACCAACTTTTCTCTATGTAGCCTAATGCACATTTTCTATAACCAGTGTGATTTAAGTGACTGCAGACTTTTAACTAAAAAATTCAATGTTTTAAGCGATTTCTTATTGAATCTGACTTTCCGACACCTTTTAAAGATTTACTTTAAAAGGTGAAACCTACATAAAATCACTTAATATAGTCTTATCTTTACTATAATCAGTGACAGAGGAAGTATTCAGATCCTTTACTTAATTAAAAATGCTGATATCACACTATGAAAACTCTATTGCATGTAAAAGTCCTGAATTGAAACTACTATTAACTATTAACTATTACTCAACAATAACAATATGTGAGTATAATCAGGAAAATGTACTCAATGCATAAAAATAGCCTTTGTGACTGTTATACGAACATATATTAGATTATTATTTCTCATGCATTAATGTAAAAGCAGGACTTTACTGATATAGTTGGTTGAGGTGGAGCTCATTTTAAACTATTTTGTAAAGGACTGCAACTATGATTATTTTCATTATGATTTAATCTGCTGATTATTTTCTCCATATATCAATTGATTGTTTGGTTTGTAAAAAATTAGAAAAAAGTGAGAAATGCTCATCACAATTACCCAAAGTAACACCTTCACAATGCTTGATCACAAAATTCAAAATTATTATAAAGTAATTGACAATTAATTTTCTGTCAATCAACAAACTGTACGTGTAACTGTAGGCTATATGTATAAACTATTGGGTAATTTAATTCATGATTTAAAATAAAAAAAAAATCTGATTTCCTAAGGTCTTCATATGATTTGTTTCCAAAAATCTCAATTTGCAAAGTAATTTATTGTCACTAAAGGTGTCAAATATATGTAGCGGACAGGGAATGAAATTAGCACCTTGCCACCTGCCAAATACAGAATCCTTATATTAAGAAATATTATTGTTAAAAAGCAATTCTTAAATTACAAATAGTCAGGGATTAAGGTTACATGATGCATATTTCTACTGTCTGTTACCACTGACTCAGTGTTTACTAGGGGTGGAATATTTATAGTATTGCAATATTATGTTTTATGATACTGTATTAATTCTCAAAACCCCTGTATTGAATTCTAATTAATAGTTTACATGCAAAGATTAACTCAGTCAATACTTTATTTTATTTGCAAAGATATGCGCCGTCTGTGATAAATGCAAATGTAGATCCTACAATTCTGATTGCATAGAAAAAGTAAACTTTTTTTTTTTTTTGCTCAGATTTTATGCAAAAATCGCGATATATTGTTTTGCTTACAGTATCACAATATTTTGAATCGTAACCCTTGTACCCCTAAACTGCAACTTCAAGGACTATATTGTCTGGCGGAAGACTATGATGACTGATTATGGTTATTACACGTTTATCTTTGGTAATCATTTATTTACTATACTTTTATTAATGATTATAATTAAAACGTGTCTTTCTGCTAGTGTCCCTGCATCCCTGTATGTTTGCAGTAAGCCTTAGAAAGCCCGACCTCTGGCGGTGTAACCTCTGCGGTGTAGCGGTGTAGTGCGGTCGGCCTCATCACCGCGGACCGGCGGGACAAAGCACTTGTTCAGAGGCAGATAGTCCTCTGAAGGAAACCGTTGTCTTCTGTGTCCTGCTGGGACAAACAGCAGCTTATCTGTGTCTTTAACAGTCAGCCTCTAATTAATAGGTTCACTTTAATATTACTTGGAAACAGGTTTTTCTTGTGGACACTTTATTTTTCCTCTCAAGTGCTCCAAACTTTCCCATTAAGGAGAGTTTTAACAGGAAACAGCGACTAACTGTGCTGCAGTTGTTATTCTCCTTCAGCGACCCTCAGGTAAGACTACATGAAGTTTAAAGGTGATTTATAACATCGATATGTTGCATTATTCTACCAGAATAAACCTGCATTAATGTGTTTATCAAGTTGTTCAAAGTCGCTAACTAACAGTTTGTTATTGGTCATAAAGAAGTGAGTTAAAACCATCAATACCAGCAGTGTACTGGGACAAAACAAAGACAACTTATATCTGTATAACGTTAGTGTTTACAATCAATTAATGATATATAAATACACATCGGAAAAAAAATAAAATGAACAGATTACAGGTTGTGAAGCTGTGATTTTTGGTTTGGCTGATGTCAATGTTGGAATTAATTAATTATTTACAGATGTTTTAGGAACACCTGTCTTACACAAATGCACATTAATACAAAAACTGTTTAGAGAGATTGTTAATTCAACTTAATTGCATCATTCTGAAATGGGCCATTCTGCATAATGATTACTTTTCCTTTTGGTACTTTAAGTATATTTTGATGCCAATACTATGTTAACACTGGTACTGGTACTTTTACTTCAGTAAAATATCTGAGTACTTCCCCAACCACTGACTATGCTTCTTTTATTTAAACTAATTGTGGTTTTGAAGCATACTCAAAATATACTTAGAGTACCAAAAGGAAAAGTAATCATTATGCAGAATGGCCCATTTCAGAATGATGAATTAGCATCACTGATGTTGCAGCTGGTAAAGGTGGAGCTAATTTCAATTACTTTGTATACTGCTGTATAATAATAATAATAATATCATAATGTATTAGTTGATTTACATTTCGTATCAATAATATCTGAAGTAACTCATATTGTCAGATAAATGTAGTGGAGTAATAAGTACAATATTGGCTTCCAGTTTGTAGTGAAGTAGTATAAAGTAGCATAAAATGGAAATAGTACCTCAAATGTGTACTGAAGTACAGTACTTTAGTAAATCTACTCAGTTACATTCCAACATTGACATTAGCCAACACAAAAATCACAGGTTCACAACCTGTAATCTGTTCATTTGAATGTTTTCTGATGTGTGTTTATATCATTAATTCATTGTAAAGACAGTTGAGACATGAAATGTTTCATTATATAAATTTAATTCAATGATTTACTGTATTAACTGTGGTTTATCTGTTTAGCAAAATTATTAATTAGGATTTTTTTCTGTAATTAGCTAATGACTTATTAATTACAGTTAGGTGCCAGTTTTTTTAGGTACACCCAGCTAAAACTAATGCAGTCCTATACAGCAGCAATGCAATAAATCCTAGCATTATGAAGTATAGAATAGACTAGAATACAACTTTATTGTCTCCCAGAGCGTGTCTTACCAACACATAAAATAAACACAAGAGCATCCAACATATAGAGCCTTGCAACACACATGGAAATTGAACACCACAGACATTAAAACATAAAATAAAACACTGTGGAGCAAGATAATGTTCAGGTTTTATGTTGATTCAACACTATTTATTCTACCTTCACTGATATAACTGGGGTGGACAAAATATTAGACACCCCCCTCCGTTTAATGATATACACTTCAACAACACCACAGTCTCCAACATGACAATTAAGTTGAATTAACAATCTCTCTAAACAGTTTTTGTATTAATGTGCATTTGTGTAAGACAGGTGTACCTAAAACATCTGTAACTGAATGCATATCTTAAGGGTTTTCTTTGCAGAAGTTTTACTGAGTTTTTTAATGACCCAGGAGGAGATTTTCCAGCGGGGTGTTTTTGGGCAGGAAGTCTTGGCTGACTCTTGTGTGTATGCCAGTGGGTCCCAGCCTACATGGGGCAGAGGCCTAATTGTTTTTGATAGATGTGAGACATGTGACTGTATGACTGGAATTCCATTATCAGCAGCAGATGATAGAGTCTCTGTGTTGTAGAGGAGCTCAGGCTGCGGCTGGTGGGTGTCTGACCTGACCTGTGACTGTGGTCCAAACGCTGCGCTTTCTGCCCAGCATGAAAATGAGATTTGTGTGCCAGTTTTAGACAAACACCACTGTACTACTACTACAACAACAACTACTACAACTACTGCAACTCCTTTGCTGCCACGCTGCTGCTGTTACAGCAAACGCTTTGAGTAAAAGTACACTACGGTACACTGTATTCAGGACATTTGCTGTTAGATAACTAAAAGGCTTCCCCTTAATGCAAAACAAATGTCCCAAATAAGATGTTGTGGTTTTGTGGACATTAACAATCAATGTGCAAGACACAATCAGAATCACATCTTTCTTGCCCATGTACTGAGTCTACAGCTGCAACTACGAATTATTATTAGGGATGCACCAATCTGACTTTTTCAGTCGGATATGCTCTCTCTATGTCTCTCTCTGTGAAGGAAAGAGGCGGGGTCATGCATCATCAACGCATCATCAGTTACACTGCGCATGTGTCATACCCAGAGGTCTTAATGTTATGGCTGATCGGAATTCTTAAAAACATTCCTGAATCCGGATCATGGTCCAGATCGCCACTAAAATCTAATGGATTGTTCATTGTGCCAGACCCCACCCCTCCAAAACATTTCACTCAAATCCATTGCGCACTTTTGGAGTAATCCCGCTAACGGACAAACAAACAAACCAACGCTGGTGAAAACATAACCTCCTTCCTAGGCCTTTGGCCTTGGCGAAGGTAAAAAACTGTACCTGTGATTTTTGCCCTACTGTCAAACGTTCCCTTTAGAAAATTCCTACTTTATTACACTAAGAAAAGTACAATGTTTTTAGCCCAAATTGGCTCTTTGAAATGGTTTAAAGGAGTTTAGATTTCAATTTTTGAAAATTGTAAAGCCTTTGATTAATCTGCACCTGACAAAGAGCAAGTTTGGCTGATGTAATATAGTAGAAAAGGGACTTAATGGTGTTGTGAGGCCTTCGGAGATTGAATTTACAGTTGTTTGTTCCTTCTCAGTGTAATTACATTTCTCGGAAATTAGATGAGATTATTTCCTGCCAGTTAACGATATAATCAAATATTGGCAGTAGAAATTAAACTAAGACCCACTGGCTTAGGAGACAGCCTGTTGATCAACAATAAAGGACACCTGACACCGCTGTGCACCACACATCCACCTGTCCTCCCCTCTTTCCTCTCCTTCCTGCCTCACTCCACTCAGGAGCAGCACAGAGGAGCCCTTGTTTGATCCTCCCTAGACAGTGCCCCAATTTTCCTTCTTTTTTTTTTATACCCTGACTCCATGGCAACACTGTTCCCGTGACGAGCAGCCTTGACTTTTGCCCCTCCTGCTCCCAAAACAAAGGCAAGAAGTTATGGAGGGGGGGAGAGAACGGTGGGTGGAGAGTTTGGGGACAGGGGGAATTGTGAGGGGGATGAAGGATATGGAGGAATGAGGGAGGGAATAATGGGAAGGTGTCTGGGATGGAGGCTCTGAGGCGAGACCTCTTCTGGCATGTGTGCCAGAGTCCCACAAAGAGAGGAGAGTTATTACTGGAGACTGTGGGCAGTGCCAGGGACTGTCTTTCTGTCTGTCCGTACGTCTATGTTTCTGAATGGCCGTTACTCCCTCACTGTCCCATCAAGGTGCCTGAGCAGGAGCAACATGTAGATGGAAGAGATTTATTTTTTTGTTGTTAAAATCAGTGCTGTGGTGTGGTGACACTGGAAGACTGTGGTCAGAAAGACAGAGCACTTTGCAAATATTCGGGCTGGGATGATACGCCTATCTCCCGATTCAATACTTTCACGATACTTGGGTCCCGATTCAATATGTATTGCAATTCTACAAGTATTACAATTCGATATTACAATTTATTGCGATTTTTGTTAACTTTTTTAACACTAGACCATGGGAAAAAGTTGAATCATACACTTCTAGGGACCTTTACTTTGGAAAATATCTAAATGAATACAGTAAAACTGTTTGATTTTCTGCATGTATGTAGTCCTGAAGTCAAATATATCGGTCATGTCAGGAATTATTTATTAATTTTTTTACAGTAACCCAAAAATCAAAGAATTTGACCTCACAAATAAGTGGTATTCTCTTTTTAATTGATAAGGGACATGTCATGTTTAATACTTCCGGTGAATATAATCCAATATGATATATGTGATAGCCGATTAATCGGCCGATATCTTTACTTCTGTCAGCTACTTTTGCATACGCCGTTTTTAATAAATATTGTTTTTGTCACTCAGAATTTTATCATTATAAGAGAATATCCTGAAGTGTGATTTGGTGGATTAGATCATTGGAATATGTTCTATTTATTTTAGGACTGCCCCCTCTTAGTCAGTTAATAGACTAATCAGTCGTTTTGGTAATTTTTTATACTTTTTCATGCTGACTAATGTAAACGCAGGATTTGACTGTTGTAGTTGGTTGATCATCACAATTACCCAAAGTGACACCTTCACAATTGTTGTTTAGATTAAATTCCAATACATTTTCTGTCAATCAACTAACTGTTTCAACTATGCTTGTGTAAACTGTAGGGTAATTTGATAATAAAACATCAATCACCAATCGGCCCAAACCAATGGATCAGTCTTCCTCTGGCTCTAGGAACTTGTGCTGGGCATTTACTTTATGATATTTTTACACTAAACAATTAATAAGTTAATCATAAAAGGAAAAGTATGTATCAATAACGAAAGTAATCATTAGTTGCACGGTTGCACCCATTGGATTAATGAATTATTCCCCCTGTTGTTATGTGATGTAACAGACGACATGTTACCGTCTGTTACTCAGCATTGTGATCATATCATGTTAAGATTAGAGTTGGCAAAAAAGTAAGAGTCATTCATGTTTTTTGTACTCTGCAGTAACGTTTCTCTGCTGTTTACATGCCGTTTCAGTCAAACATGCAGGCAGGCCCCTCCCTGTAGGCCTCCGTGTAGAAGAATGGGCATTGTTAAGTCGTATACTGTGGCCTTGGATATCTCTCTGTAAGATTTGAAACCAGAAAGAAACAAAAATTTAGCTAGAGGGCGGGATGTGAAATGTTCAAAGTCTGGCTGGGCATTGCGGGGGCTGGAGGGAGACTCCTACAGCCTGTGAAGAGGCAAAAAGGAAAGTATTGTTTGGCTGCGCTCCCCGTCCTGGTACCGACATCTCCACACTGATTATTTCTGACTCTGCTGGTTCACAGACCTCAAAGCTCAAGGTCAATCCTCTAATATTTATATTTTCTGTAAATGAATGAAAGCAGGTCTGATGTAGTTTATGTTATGACAAGTGCTAAACATTCTGCTCTCTGTAAAACCTAATTTACTCAACCTGACAGAAAGAAAAAAAAATGCACAAACAAGCCTTACTTGTGCCCTCATAAATCACACTCCCTTGGAAGTAGTAAAACATTTACACAGTTCTGTTACTAACTCTCATAACCAAAGACAGTCACGCCTTTTCCATATCTCCACGTAGCATTACTCATATCAGAGCTGCTGAAAAACACAGCCGGATAACTCTTACTAACATTGTGCAGTACGCTTTGCTCTATCCGCAAACTCTTTTTGTTTTGTTGTTTACAGTTCGGGACATCTTTGAGCGATGTTTGACAAGCAGCACTACGAGAGTCCACCCGTCTACAGTCCTCCTTTCAGCTCGCCATCCAACAATGGCTATGGCCCTCCAGGCAGCTTCCATGCCCCTCAGAGCGATTACAACGCATACCCACCTCCGCCGGGATCTTACTACGTTGAGGACAAACCGCAGCACTTCTACAAATGGCTGTCACCTCCGGGGATCATCAAGGCCATGATGGCTACGGTTATCATCTTGTGTGTGGCGATATTTGCCTGCGTGGCCTCCACTCTCATGTGGGACATGCAGTATGGAATGGGGGGCATGGGGATGGGGATGGGGATGGGAATGGGCTACGGCGGAGGCAGCTACGGCTCAGGATACGGTGGTTATGGAGGCTATGGAGGAGGTTATGGAGGAGGCTACGGCAACAGCTATGGCTCCTACATCCAACCGTACTCAGCCAAAACCGCCATGATTGCCATGGCAGCCATCAACTTCATAGGGTCGCTGGCCTTCTTCATCGCCAGCTTCTCTAAATCCAACACTGTCCGCAGTAGGAAGTTCTTTCTGGGCCTCATGATAGGCAGCATCATCATGGCTATCCTGCAGGTAAGACTCATTCACATTTGATGGTCTCCTTGTGTTTTTGCTGTTACGTTTCTCTGTTGTTTATCACCTTGTGTTGAGGAAACTGGTAATGGGTGATTAATTCATTAGAAGCGTACAACTTCTCTATAGAGGGAAGAGATCCAAATAGTATAGAAATCAAACAGACAACTATCTTTAAATTCAGACTGAAGGCTCTTCAAAATGTGTATGGTATGAGATTTCTTGCCTCTTAACTACAGTTATAGATAGTACAGTTTTGCTTCACTGCTTGCTTGTCCTAATCCAATAATATCCGTAATATCCAGATTTTGCAGCTACTTGTATGTTTGTTTATTTTCATGTGATACACACCAAGTTCCCAGCCCATAGAGGCTCAGAATACACCTAATATTGTATACTGGGCAATTGCAGTGGTGTGCAAAAACTGCTTAAATTTAAACTACTACACAAGCCTCAAATACTGGAAACAAAGTATTTGCCTCTCCTCTCATAAGATCTATGGCAAATATCCCCAATAAAACCCCACTCCCTAGCTAAAACAGGTTATCATCCGACTAAAAAGAAAATAAGATGGAGGATAATATACTAAAATCATTGCTTTAAGGGACAATAAAGCTTCAACTGGGATTAATTTTCAATCTTAGCTGAATCACACAGAGATTGTTCTGTTGTCTGGTGAATGGTTCTACATTGTAGGTGTTTTAAAATTGATATATGAATTATGTTACGATGTGCCCATCCCGCATTCCAACTGACCGTGAAAAAACGTTTTATAGCCTATCTCTGTTATGAACGGTAAAATACCAAAATACCAGAAGTATAATCTGAAACAGGACTCTGTGTACACAGTTTCACTCTGTTCAGGACCCAGTGTTCTACTTGCTGAGTTGGTCAAAACACATTTTCATACAGATGTTCGTTCAAGATCAAAGTTATTTACGCTGCTTAGTAAACACATTATAATAATACTGTAGATAAAAAATAAAAATGCACTAGACTTTCTCAAATCCAATCTGTTGATTTTATTTCAGCCTGCTTGGCTTAAGAGTGCATGGATGTTCAATATGGAAAGAGAGTCTTCAGTTAAAGTAAATGTATATAAATTGGCTGGACTTTCTCTTCATTAAATCTCCAACTTTTTGGTTTTCATTTTAACATGTGAGGGCTTTCCTCCTGCTCCGTTGTTGTTGATGTTTCTAGCTGATTAAACTCCAAGAAGGTATTATAACATGCAGACTAGAAAACAATCAGAAGTTTGTTATTCCTTGTTGTGCCGTACCTTTTGTATTTACTGGATGTTCAGCAAATTATTGGGATGATACGATAGCTGCTGAATGTGAGTCTTCACATACACTCACCGGCCACTTTATTAGGTACAAGGTGTACCTAATAAAGTGGCCGGTGCTAGTACCGGGTGGTCCTCTGCTGCTGTAGCCCATCTGCTTCAAGGTTGGACGTGTTGTGCGTTCAGAGATGGTATTCTGCATACCTTGGTTGTAACGAGTGGTTATTTGAGTTACTGTTGCCTTTCTATCATCTCCAACCACTCTGCCCATTCTCCTCTGACCTCTGACATCAACAAGGCATTTCCGTCCACGCAACTGCCGCTCACTGGATCTGTTCTCTTGTTCGGACCATTCTCTGTAAACCCTAGAGATGGTTGTGCGTGAAAATCCCAGTAGATCAGCAGTTTAATACTCAGACCAGTCCGTCTGGCACCAACAACCATGCCACGTTCAAAGTCACTTAAATCCCCTTTCTTCCCCATTCTGATGCTCGGCTTGAACTTCAGCAAATCGTCTTCACCACCTCTAGATGCCTAAATTGAGTTGCTGCCATGTGATTGGATGATTAGCTATTTGTGTTAACAAGCAACTGAACAGGTGTGCCTAATAAAGCGGCCGGTGAGTGTATATGATCTGACAGTGTTGTCTGAATTGAACGTTAAGGAGTTCTTCTATAAGTCCTTTTCAATGAGAGACTGACAGATTTTATAATTGTAAATATCAACGACTGTCATTTTTTTCCCCAGGGCATCATAAGCATCGTCTACATCGTTGGGGTGAACCCCATGGCCCAGGGCTCCTCTAGTATGATGTACAACCCAATGCTTATGATGTGCCAGAACCTCTACGGGACCAGCTACTCACAGATGGGAGGAGTGGGAGGCTTCCCCATGTACAACCAGTATCTCTACCATTACTGCTTTGTGGACCCACAGGAGGTGTGTAGATATTTAGTAGATATCAGTGATCAATAAGTCAGAGTTTGATGTGACTCTCTTCAGGTCCAATTCAGGTAGATGTAGTAGTCTAACAATGGCCTCCTTAGAATATTTATAACATGATTTTAAATTGATTAGGCTGGAGTTGTAACTGTAATAGTTCATGTGGAAGGTATTTTAGGTTAAATGAGCAGTGAAACTTTATTGCAATATGTGAAGGACTATAAATATATAGGTCTGCAAGTAACAGTTTCATCAATGTATCTGTAAAGGAATCCATTGACTGTTTAGGCTTTTGTTTAATTTGTCTGAACAACAGTCCAACACCCAAATATATTCCATTTACAATAATATAAAACAAAGACAAGCAGAAAATCCTCACATTTTTTTAGCTGTAAACATCTGCAACAACAATCTGTTTTTGTGAAATGTTGCAGTTAATGTGGGAAATGTGAGATAAATCTGCACTCACGAAGCTTATTATCAGTACTGTACTGTTTTGTATTCCGTTATCATGAAGCAGTTTGTTAAACTTTTTGGTACTGAGTCACAAATTGTGATATGTATTTCTCCGAATGACGTCACACGTGTACTTTGTGTACCTTGTGTACCTTGTGTACCTTGTGTACCAGGATAAATCAGCTTTATCTTACAGCTTATCTCCTTGAGAACTTTACAGATCTTATTCTCATGTTCTTGCTTTTCTAGGGAGTTGCCATGGTGTGTGGATTCCTGGTTGTCATCGCCTTCAGTGTTGCGGCTTTCTTTGCGCACAAAACGAGAGGGAAGATCTGGCGCTACGGGAAACCAAATATCTACTGGGAAGAGCCTCTCGTTGGCGGGAAGGCCTCAGAGGGCAGAGACGTAGAGGAGTGGGTAAGAGACAACAGGATGGTAGTCACAGTTTAATAAGACTGGGTTTACATGGGATTTACAAAGTAAAATCACATTTCCGACCCTAACTGACCCTCAGTTTGTGCACGCACAGCTTGCAGTGAAATGAACAAGGTCACAGAGGGTTTAAATCCAGCCCAAGGAAAGTTGATGGAAAACAATATTCACAGACGGATTTGATTAGATGATGAAACTAAAGACCATACACCAGCTCAAATCAGGCCAGGGGCGTAAAGTGTGTGTGTGTGTGTGTGTGTGTGTGTCGGGGGGGTCCTACCCCCTACTTCCAGTGCCCTTGCTCGGACCACATCCATCTTCGAACTCTACCTTCATTTTGATCTCAACTACACACCTGTAAAGTTTTGTGACTGCATCATGCATGGTTGTGACGCAATCAAGGTCAAAAATCTGTCCACAGACACACACACAGACTCACAAGGTGAAAACAATACCAGCGCCGTGGCTGTGGTTGGTAATGATCAACTATGGGGTGTTCTCTGCATGCTTTTCCCTATCTGACACCAAATTTGCTACGTGGTATGTTACTTTGCACCCATCATTTGTGGCGGGGCTGCCACATTATCAATATTGACTGCCACATAATGATTTTTTTTTTTTTTACTGCAGTGCCCGTTTGGAGAGGGCCAAGTGCCTCCTTGCTCCGCCTCCCCCTCCTCTCTCACACAATACATAGAGTGGTGCAGGGATGACGTATTTTTGTAGGCCAACCAGGAAGTTAGCATCCCACTGGTTCCCTCGACAAGAAGCCGATGAGATTTTTCCATTTGGGTTTTGAATTATTGCAGAAAATAAGCTCTGTGGAAAACGTTTATGACACTTACATGTTTTGTTCAGCAAGATAATCTTTACAAATGAACACCACTTTTGTGATTTTTGAAGTGTGGATGCAATCACCAGAAGTAAAAAGCTAACATTAAGCTATAAACGAACTACATCAGGGTCACATGAATGCGAGTATACACAACGAGGCTTTAGCGAGTCGACGTGATGACGTTTAGTAATCTCATTTAGCCACTTGTGAGCAACTGCATTTTTTAAGACATATAAAGGCTTCAAAAACGTATTTTATATCGTAGAAGAAAACAATTACATTCTCTTAAGCTTGTGTTAACCATGTTTTCTGTTTAAATTTTTACGATTTAAGCACATTTTGTCATCAGAAAGAGGGTCTAATCATGTGGTGGATGAATACAATTTAAACAATTCAATAATAGAATATTCAAAATTTAATGAATATCAATGAATTTGAAGTAACACAACTCTGCACTATTTTTTAATCAAAGAAAGTTCTTCAATACAGTTATAAAACAAACATCCCTCCCTCTGGTCAGCTACCGCCACCAATACAATCTAATTCTGTTGGAAACACTGATGCAAAGTAGGTGAAGAGGGCAGGTCGCCAGTGAGGTGTTCATCCTGCTCAGGTAGTCATCACCTCTAAAGATAGGTTAGGTGATTGTGGTGAGGGACATGCTGTAAAGCCGGGCTGCGATTTTCACGTTCCCGAGGTTGGTTCGTCACTTGTTATGCTATTTGACTCAATATGTCCAGTTCAAGTCTCTCATATGTTTTCATTGTTTGCCTTTATGAGTTGGAAGTCCAAAAGGAGCATCATATACAGATCTTTATGAGTTTATAGGATCCAGCAGGTATACGGTCACACTACTGTAACTTCCTCTGACTGAGTCACTTTGTTCAGGGTCAGGGCTGATAGCAGTCAGTGATTGTTTGCTCATGGTCTACTACCTGGTTTCACTCTGAGTAATCATTAACCACCTGAGAAGATAGTAAGCAGGCGGGCGGTTTCTAGAGAGCCTGCCTTCGGGTTTTTAAATGTCAACACCATGCTAGTCACATGAGACTGTTACCAGAGATATGGGTTGATTATTGACTCGACCTGCCACTTTTCAAATGATGCCTGTTTCATACAGTGAATGACAATGAGTTAACATCAAAAGCTCTGGTTTGAAATGGCAAAAATATCACACAGTGCAATGTGGTAGTGACGACAACGTTCATAACAGACGTTGACGGACAGCTCTGTGAACATCAATTACCCGTTAATTTACGTGTAAGTATAACATTTCACTTTGCTAGGCATGATATAGTTAGTTATATAGTTCAGATTTTAAAATTCTCACAAATCATCGTCTGGTCACATGAGATTGACACGGGTTACCATGGTTACGCATCTCAAACCGGCAAGGAGGCTCTCAGGAAATGAGTAACGTCAATTACTGCTCAGTGTGTCTGACGAGATACATACTACTGTTTATTCACACAAAAGTATGCTGAATGAAAGTACACACGCCGCCGACCCAAGGATGCAGAAAGTGTTGCGAGTCACACAAATACCAAAAGAAGCACTTAACAGACATGCTGTTATATTGGATTATATAGAGCTGTTTGTATTTGAGAGTGGTTGTCATTGCCTAGAATATGGCATCATGCACATGGAGGTGTAGAGGCAGAGCAGAGCAGACGAGACGAGCCTAGAGTGAATCCTATGACTAGTACTAGTGTCTGATAATGGAGCCATGCTCGCTGATGACATCAGACCTATTGTAGGTGCAGTAATGGCGTGTACACTGCTACTGCATTGAGAAGTTTCACAATTCTTACTATTTTTGATGTGAATACTGCTGTAAAAAAAAGAGTTAGAGATATGTTTTGGATCATAAAGGTTGGTGAAAAGGTTCGTGTATACCAACTTCAATAATCAGGGTATCTCAGTGTGGTAGAAATGACCCGCTGTCCTCATTTCCCTCCTGTTTCCAATGTTCCACACTGTGCAGTTATTATTTTCCTTCGTTGCTGCGCTACCTGCTTACTGTATCTGTGCCATAAAATGAGTCATCAGGCTTGTTTGGCTCCTTTAAACACAGGGCCAGTGACAGTCCAAGGCTGTGGTTGGTTTGAGAGTGGACCCATCTCTGTTGCTGAGCTTGGGGAGGCCTGGCATGCTCTGATGACCTCACACACTGGCCTCATTCAGCTCACCCGGGGCGGGGTGGGAGCTGCATTGTGTCTGCTGCATGAGGTCATCAGAGTTGGTCACTGCAGAGCTGTCTGTGTGCAGAAAACACTAAAGTGCTGCACAGATGTAGAGTGAAAGCATCCTGGGCTGGTTTCATAGACGCAGATTAAAACATCCAAATACAGAGTGAATGTGGTTTGACGCAATAGTATACTATTGTTATATAGCAACATACTGAGAAAACTGAGAAAACCACTAAACTAACCTCTGTTTCCAGGATAATTGAAACGCTCGCTTGCACTTCAGCTCCTAAACGTTGTCTTTACCCGCTGCCCAATCAGTACTGCACATGTGCAACTCTCAACAGAGTGGAGAAGGAAGCGAGATGGCTCCTTAGCTACTTCCATCATCAGCTCCAGTGAAAACCATGTGTTTGATTTTTTATGATCATGCAAGTGAGTTGCTAGATTTACTAGCCCAACATCGTATTTTACGTGCCCTGGGCAATCGTGCAGTCCTTATTGTTGAGCCCTGAAATTGGTGTCCCTGATCTGACTGATGGGGTTTGTTGTTTGCCACTTAAAAAATGTTTTGTGTTACTAACATCTCCTCAAGGAGGAGTAGTGTAGAAAAATAAACAAATGTGATTAGTTTGACCAATAGTCCATTTAAAGTAGATTTAAATTGTGATTTTCAAAATTAATTGAGGTATGTTCTACTTCTTAAAAAAAAAAAACAATTCAAAATATACAGAAAACTAAAATATTTCAGAAAAAAATGATAAAATCATACGTTACTTGTAACTGAGGAACCTTTTTTTAGGGCTGTCAATCGATTAAAATAGTTAATTGTGATTAATCGCATGATAGTGCCATGATTAATCGCGATTAATCACAAATTAATCGCACATTTGTTATCTGTTTTAAAATGTACCTTAAAGGGAGATATGTCAAGTATTCAATGCACTTATCAACATAGGAGTGGGCAAACATGCTTTCTTTATGCAAATGCATGTATATATTATTATTGGAAGTGAATTGACAACACAAAACAATGATAAATATTGTCCAGAAACCCTCACAGGTACTGCATTTAGCATAAAACAATATGCTCAAATCATAACATGGCAAACTGCAGCCCAACAGGCAACAACAGCTGTCAGTGTGCTGACTTGCCCCAAACTGCATGTAAAGGGGAGACTCGTGGGTACCCATAGAACCCATTTTAATCACATATCTTGAGGTCAGAGGTCAAGGGACAACTTTTCCTCTTTCTTTTTCCGAGTTTTTCCTCGCCAAAATTTAGTGTAAGTTTGGAGCGTTATTTAACCTACTTCGCGATAAGCTATGACATGGTTGGTACCAATGGATTCTTTAGGTTTTCTAGTTTCATATGATATGAGTACATTCGCTCTAGCTTTAAAACTGAGCCTGCTACGACCTCTGAAAGATCGATTGTGTTAATGCGTTAAAGAAATTAGTGGCATTAAAACAATTTTGCGTTATTATCACGTTAACACAAAACTTTCCATCATCCCACTGCTTTGCTTCTCCTTCTTCTTTTATCACACATGTACTTCTCCCTCACTTTGCATGTCTGTCTGCTTCCTTTTGCTCCTTCTTCCCTCATCAACATCCAAGGCTTCGTCTCCCTGCCCTCTCTCTGTCTCTCTCCATCTTTGTTTTCATGCTTTTCTTCACCGGGTCCGGGACTCTCAGACTTTCTTACTGTGCTTACACACTCTGCTCACAGCCCAGCAGCCGCTCTGCTGCACACTGAGAGGGCATTGTTGGGATTCTTACATGAAGTGCAGTCTTCAAATGGGTCTCTCCTGCAGCTGCAAGCAGTGCACCTCTCCCCTACCCAGGAACCATGTTTATTGTTTTTTTCGGGCTAGGCTGATGCTCCTGCACTGTGAGGAATGTAGGAGATTGCTCAGTAACGTACCACCCATGTAAGCAGGAGGGTGGAGGTGTTCTTTAGGGTTATATACAGTATATAGTTGGGAAATAGTAAATTCTCACATGTAAGCAGGACTGGTGCTGAGATACATTATAAACAAGTACAGCAAAGATGAATGCCTTCTTGTGCAGGTGCAGTAGATGTTAGATGTCTTATTTCAGAGGAACATAATCCTGCATGTTGCTCTGCACAGTTTAGATGTCTTTCCAGAAATATGTATTTTCAAACATAACATCACTCCAAACATTTCAGTGCAATTTCATGTACAAAGGCAGCTGCTGTCTGTCTGCTTGATTTAAAACATGCCTCACATCTTCTTTGTGTTGCTACATTTGAAAAAGAGCCAAAAGGTTTCTGCTAACTTTAAGCCAGTTAGCCTTCCAGGTTAGCAGAGAAACAGTGAGACCCGTTTAAAGTTTAGACTTTACTGCTTTTGTTTAGAGGCTGAGTTAATGACATCTAATGAGTGATGCATTTACTGGACCCAGTGAGGAAAAACAGTGACCACCCCTGAGTCATTCATTGTGAGGAATTCCCTCACGCTCACAGGAAGGACTTGAAAATGCAGATTAGATTAATTTATTTACATGACAGACCTTTTGTTTGGAGAAAGAAAGGAGGAGCACATCCGTCCCAGGTGTTCACAAAGACGTAAGACAATAGAAAGAAGTGAGGTCAAAGCTGGAATTATTGTCTGTGTATATATTATATATTATTATTATTATTATTATTATTAAGTGACCATGAATCATATTTCATTACAATCTCAGAGGTTTTGGTTTATTTATGGTGTGTTGGGTTTATTTTACAATTAGCCTTAAGTCATCATTTGTTTTTGTTCTCTTGACCTTTTCAAGTACGGTGAACCAAACAGATAACCCTCTGTTCGTTGAAGAATTGGACTTTGCTGTCCAATTACATGCCTGACTGCTCTTTCAAACCTTAAGCACTCATTATCATACTTCTGTCTATGGTGTAGAGATAGCTTTTCCTTTCTCCTCAAGATAAGACCTGAGGAAAAGAGGAGAAGAATAATGGTTCTTTAACAGGATGACAGTCAGAAAATGAGCCTGTAGCGTGGCCTGGTCTTTGTGAGTGCTTTAGCTGTTTGTTTGTGTTTGCTGAGTCTGTTCCTTGTGTTTTTTCCTGCCCGCTGTAGGTGAACAATGTGGAGGAAAGCCGCAGTGTTCAAGACGCCCCTACCCTGCTGGTGTCAGAGAAGGGGGCAGGGCTGCTCAACGCCTCGGCGAACAGTGTCATCTCCTACCCCCCGGCCAAGGTGGACAGCAGCTTCTATAATGAAGACGCCTTGGACAACAACGAGTGGGTGAACCTGTATTCTCATTTTATATCATCCTGTAACTTCCTAGTGGTGTCACTTGTTTATTCAAATCTGAACATTCAAATTTTGTATATTTTAGCGTCAAAATACTATTTTCCAAGCCCTTCTAAAAGCTTTTACCCACGTGACCTGACGAAGGTTTCTGCATGCTGACTCTGCTGCATGTACATGTGCAGTATACAGTATTTACATGTACATCCTTATAGTTAGTGTATTAATGTTACATACTTTAGCTTACACTAAAACTGATTTTGTTTTAGGTGGCTAAAATCATTTTTTTTCTGCTGCTTCCGTCCACAGCCGCTTTACCTCACCGTCAGACAATCCTTTCCGACGGGGAACTGAAGCCGTTCTCGCTCTCTTCAAAGCCACCAGACTACATTCACAAAAGAAGTAATTTTACCTCGCAGAACGCGGGAGTCTACATACAACCACACTTCAAAAAAATCAAAAATTTAGTTAGCACAGCTAACTTTGACTGAGCTAGTGCTAGTGTTCAAATTATTTATAACCTTATTGATTAGCTTTGATTAGCTTACTTTGGTGACCTTTTTTTGCAACAGCTGAGTGGGCGTTTTGGGGATGCCCTTTGAAAAAAAAAGAAACAACGCAGATGCACCAGAAGTTAGAGTGTCTTTATCTTCTGTAATGTGACAGATTTCTGAGTGAAAGAAAATAAGTGGGTGCCGTTTAGTTATGAGAGGGATTTAAACCCGATCCCTTGATTGGATCGCTCAAAGTGGGGCGTTGTTTAGCAAGCACACCGTGATATGGAGCTGTAGAGAGGCAATGAGGAGCTGCTGGCTTCCACCGGAAGCTCCTCACCAGCGTTGTTAGATCAGGAGGAAGAGAACGAGGGACAAAAAGAAAATGCTCTTTTTGAAAATGTAAACGAAGTGACCCATGATATCACTCTGCTAGCTACTAGGATCAACGAGCATGGTTATACTGTATATGATGAGTGGGGTTAGCGAGTTGCCTTAAATCCCATTTGATTGGATAAATGTACATGTACGCTCCCAAGCTCAAGATGAGTTGTCAAAAATATTTTAATGTTTAACAGGAAGAGAAAAGAGAAGTGTTATCAGATAAAAAAATATGTGTTTTGATAAATATTTGGTATATAACAAGAGATACTGTAAGTTCAAAATTAGAGCTTGTAAAAATGTATTTTTTTTTACTGTGTCTTTAAGAAATACTTCAGCTGTGAATGTTTTTCAAGTGTGGAAAGTCCAATAACAGAAAAGACACTGTAAAGTAAAACTTCCACACAGACAATCAAACCTTCAAACATGTGACTCACACAAGCGATATCTAATCACTGCCCTGTTTTAAAGCCCATGAAAACATATTGCCCTACCCACAAAATCAGCTCAGTGTGTGTGACCTTTGAGCCCTTGTTGGATTAACTTTCCCTTGTTTTTTTTCTCATGTTCATTGAAATCTCTGAGGAAGGGAATGTGCAGGATGTGAACAAATGTATTTGCTTTTCTCCAACGCTAGAAATGATTTCTCAAGCACCTTGTTTTTGTTTGCATTACTGTCCTCAAGACTGCAGTGTGTGTGAGACGTGAAGTACATTGCTCTTCACAGTTACTTAACATCTCAGTACTTTTGAAAAAACAAGACCAGCTTGTACCAGAAATATGCTCTGAATGACCTGATTAAGGTGAAATGTACTGTTAATGTTCACTGACAAGAGGACAAAGTAATACAGTTTTACATAGAAGGATTTAGATTCGGTTCAAAGTACAGAATATTATTATTTTGATGACTTCCTCTCTCACAAAGTAAACATAGCTGGCATTTTCATAAGCAGAAGAATGTCAGAGCGCTCTGTCGTTGACATTGTGCAGCCTTTTTTGTAAGAACTTGTAATATCTGCACCGCTGGATTTGGATTCCTCTACAAATCCCTACAAAATTGAGCATGTTTCCTCCTTCCCGTTATTAAAGAGCTGTACCTGCTTTCTGGTCACTGACGGCCGTCTACAAGGCACTGAGTCAAATTGTAGGGTGTGAGCAACAATAATCATTAGTGGTTCAAAGTGTTTACCTTCCTCCATATGGTATCTGTCTAGGCCGTATCAGTAAATATGTGTTATCTTTAGACACTGTCCCACATTAGACCGCTCCCTAAGTTCCTGGTGTTATTTGGGTCGTGATGTTCTTTTTGCTTAACGGTATAATATGTAACCGTTGTCGGTTCCTGCTCTCCGTAAACAACAGACACACACCGATCATAGCTGGACTCACAGCACAGAGAGGAGCTCTCTGCATGTGATCACTGGAACACTTGTTGCTTTCAGTCACCTCTTTAACCTCTTTAAGGTTAATGCTTAAAGGAACAGTGTGTAACATTTCGGGAGATCTATTCGCACGGACAAACCAAACACTGGCTCTAGAGAGACCCTTTCACGTCTTTGCGTTACCTGAAGGCCACCGTAGTTCTCCGACACACTTGTGAAACTGCGGTAATGTGAGCCGCAGAGTGCAAAACCGTGGTACCACCAGCCGCCGTCTGACTTGCTCCTAAAGTAGTGGTATTATGGGAAGGTTGGCCTCTGAGCGAGGTGAATTGCGTTACCACGGTTTTGCACTCTGCAGCTCACGTTACTGCAGTCTTGGAAAGGGAGGAGTGAGTGGAGGGGTACTCAGTTGGTTGCGATCTGCAACTACACCACTAGATGCCACCAAATCCTACACACTGTACCTTTAATGCTATTCCTGTGATTAAGATGTTCTCATTATTATCGACATTTCTAGTGGTTCCAGTGGAAGATTTTTTCATGTGTATGTTGCTGTCCTGCAGGTACTCAGAGAAGACCACCAGCAGACCATCGGAAGCCTTCTCCCACGGTGGAAGAACCAGCTCCAGCCCCTCAGAGGAGACCGGCGGAGGCCGCAAACCCTCTGCCGGCAGGGGCAAGAGACGCAGACGTAACCCCGACTTCGATGAGTCTCAGTACGAGACAGAATACACCACAGGAGGAGAAACGGGCAACGAACTCGACGAAGACGAGTGGGAGAAGTGAGGATCTACTATTGTATCTCTGGATTAAAGATGGAAATGTCATTATTATCTAAGAACACAGAATGCTGATTGCGGTCGCTCCCTCAGGACCAGACCTAAATTCTTTGATTTAAATGAACAGCTTTAAGCTCAGAAAATCAAGCTCACATTAGAGTGACTTGATTTACAGGAACATGCAGCTAGAACATCTTTTGTATAGAAGTACAGAGTAGTAAATAAACAGATGCATAAACAGCAAAGCGTGGAAAAGGCTTCAGTCTGTATGTGCCTCAGTCTGTCCAGGAGAGTAGTTAATCCTCTGAGGCATGCCAGTTCACATGGGCTGTACTCAGGAATAATGAGAGAATTGGGCCAAAGGTACAAAACATGGGAGTCAACGTAGTTTAGGAGAAAGCAGTTATATTTGGCTGTGGTTCGATCCACCCAGACTAACACACCGTTATTTAAACCAGCACCTACAGTATTCCTCATTGACCAGTGCACTGCGTTCAAGTGTTTAAGTCTTTCTAATGACTGATGCAGGTTTATCTCTGATGCTGATCTCTCTCCTCTCCTTCTCCTCCTCCAGTATGTACCCAGATATAACATCCGATGCTCAGCGTCACGAGTATAAGAGAGAGTTTGATGCCGACCTTAGAGAATACAAGCGCCTGTGTGCTGAGATGGACGACATTAATGACCACTTGAACAAACTCAGCCGGCAACTGGACACACTGGATGACACCTCTGCCAAATACCAGGTCAGATATACACAGTGCTCACCCCGTAAACTCAGGAGAAAGGCATGTATGAGCCTAAATTACAAACCAGGATCATCCCCTTCCACTGTAACTTAAATAGTGGATAAATAAGACACATGAATAAAGAAAATGAAATTCTTGTGTCTGCCAAAACAAGCTTCTCCCTAACAATATCCAAAATGAAGATTAGCATTTTACGGTTTACAGCTGCACTATGCTCATACTCCACTAGAATCACATGTGGGTCTTTGCTCAATCTTCTTTTTCACACACTTAATTTATTATGTTTTCTCGAGCCACCCTTCAGTGATCTGGGGCTTCCAACAAGAACTCTGCATTAATAATAAAGACGAAAAAGATATTAGTTGTTGAGTAATAGAAACGTAAACCATGCAGTGCTGATCAGCCTGAAAGCAAATTTGCCACCTTGACTTTGAGCATTTGCACGATTAGACTCTCAGTTGTTGAGTCACTGCACTGATTAGTTCAACCAGATATCATATCCAACATATTTGAATATGTCTTGGGTTGTTGTTGGAACATCTCAGTCCTCCATCTCATCCTACCTGTTACCATTCTTTATGGCAGCGAAGAGATGCAAGTGTACATCGCAAAGACTCAAGATAGACACACAAAGACTAAAATCCCCGATCATCAAGATCCTGAGTGCACAAAAGCAGATGTTAAACAGGAAAAGACCAGATTCCTTCAATGTTCAGTTTGTGTGTGAAGGACATGGACTCATAACAAATGTTTTTTCCTCATTTTTCCACAGGCTGCAGCAGAGGAATATAATCAGCTGAAGGATCTGAAGCAGGTGGGGAGACGTCTCTGATGATACATTTTACAAACTAAACTCAAAAATATATTGCATTTATTTGTTGAAGCATTAAAGGGCAACTTCTATATTTTTCAACATGGACCTTATTTCCCCATGTTTTTGTGTCTAACTGACTGATAGGGACAACAATTTCTGAAATTGGTCCAGTATTGAGGGAGAGCGCTGTAGACGGCAATAAGGTGCTATCGGGACATGCTGGCACCGTTATTTGCTTGTTTTTGCCATGACAGGCTCTGATTGTTATTATAAGTGTCTGACATTATGGAGAGAGTCTCGCTCCTCAAGGAGAAGTCTCGTTCTGAAATCTGGCGAGGTGACGTGTTGCCGGAAGACAACGGTGGAATAGTGGAATACATCCATGATGGAAACGCGAAGGCCAGCCGGGCAGAGTTTGTTGTGTTGGAGTACAGAAAGCGTAACTTAGTATTATCTGTCATAGCTGAATATTTAGAATATTTCAACAATGTGGATGAGGTCATGGAATTCATATTTATTTGAGCCAGAGTATACGGATACTCAGATTTCTGTAGGGTCCTTTCAACAATGTTGTCTTATTGAAATACTGCCTTGTCACTTATAATAACAATCTGAGCCTGTCGGTGGCAAAAACAAGCACTTTTAGTGAACGTAATGTTACATTGATGCTGCTCACTTGCCCTTGCAGCTTGTTTCGTGGCTGCGGGTCACAGCGCTCTCCCTCATTACTGGACCACTTTCAGAAATTGTTGTCCCCATTAGACACAAAAACATGGAAAAATAGGGTCCAAGTTGGAAAATACCAAAGTTACCCTTTAGGTTCTTAACATCCAGATACAAAAGGACATTTCATTTACTTTTCATAGTATTATTTTTCACATAAAAGTTCTTCTCTAACCTTTTTTCTTGACAGTCTATATCATAGAGCTTTTATTACTTTTCACTGTCTATTATTATTAAATAGCTCCTGCCTGTATGCATTGTTTTGCATTATTAAATTACTCTCTCTGTTCCGTAGACGCCAGACTACCAGTCTAAGAAGAAAGAGTGTCGCAGGCTGAGACACAAACTGTTCCACATCAAAGGCCTGGTGAAGGACTACGACAAGAACCACTGATGAACCCACTGAGTCCTGACGCTCAGCAAACACTCTCAGACACACGGCCAAGATACACTCCAAAATACTACAAAGACTCTGTGACATATCGAGACCAAAGTTACCTGTACAGAACCAACACACACAGGACACACGCACACACACACACTCACACACACACACACACACACACACATAGGGAACATACTGTATGTTAATAATAATGATCTTGATCAGTTATGTATACTTTTTTGGAAGAAAATGGAAGCAGGGCGCTCAGCTGTAGCCACTTCCACAGCAAACACTGCCTTTCCTCTATAGATTCAGCTCATTGTTTGCAGTGTTCAGTCACTGTGGTTTGTGATTTGCAGCGGGGTTGTTTGAAAGTCACCTGACCTGTGATATTACTGTGCTCCGTTTCTGTGGCTCTGTTTGCTCTCCAGCTTTTCATTGTTTTATCTCCACAGATAAGAGGTGGAACAGTATTGTAGAGAACGTAGAAATGGGTGACACGGGTTGCTGGGATAGTTTCGCGAGCAAATGTGCAGTTTCTATAACCCTTGGCATGGCGTTATCTTTGTCACAAATGAACTTTAGTTGTGCTTTTCTCATCTTTCTGCGTCAGTGTTTCATAACTAACTTCAACGTCAGTGAAGTGGACTGCTCTCTGCTGGGACTACGTGTTTTTACTTACTTTTTTTTGTCTAAACTAAGATTTTTATACTGATTATCATAGCATGCAGTGAGACCAAAAAGGGGACAAACTGGCCAGTGAGATATGTGAGACATTGTATTGTATATACTATTAATGAATCCTGTTCATACTACATACCAAGAACAAATTTACAGTATCTGTCTATTAGATTCAGCAGATATCTTTGTTATTTGTACATATAATAAAGATTCATAGTGGCTTGTTTATTAATCATTCAAAATGTGCTTAAGCTATGCAAATGAGTAAAAACATATTTTTTATCATGTACTCTCCTCAACAAACTGGAAAAACACTGTTTCTGTCACGGTCTATAAGCTATGCTCATCTTTTCATTTGATTGTTTGATAATGAAATCATCTGCTGATTCCATGTGTGGTAGTTTTTTGTATTAATCCACTTCATGTGCAAAGTGTTACGATCTAATGTACGTTATAAAATTGTTCACCCTTTTGATTTGTCATGCATTTCTATTTTTTTGCGAAGAACATTGTTGTTATTTTACAAACCATTTGCGAGCCATTTATTTTTGTATGAATTTATTTTCTTTGAAGCTATTATGAGACCATTTTTGTAACTGTATACTTCCATAAGGTATGACATCTAAAAATATTGAGTTCAATAATAATAAACCTTTCTAATTCTCTTAAAATTAGATAAGCCTGTCATTATCTTTTCACTTCTTCTTCCATGTTTTGCTGACCCTGCTGATTTATCTGCAGCTTTGTGCATCTGCAGTGAGCGTCCAGCAGGGAGAGCAGGAGGACTTCAGGGAGCACTGTTGATCAGTCAGCTCAGGGTAAGCTGCTGCTGCCCTCTTTTGGTAAACTACGTTAAAACCTTTTTACTAGTAAAATGAAATATTGAAATCATGTTAATAATAATACACATATGCGCCTCTTAAATGGTTACAGACTCCCCTCCTCCCTACACTCATATTTTGAGTGTTAGTCATTTGCTAAAAAAAAACCCCACAATGAACAAAGTTAAAGATCAATTTGACTGATAGAATTATGTTGTTTTTTTATTTTCTATAGATATGATAATATCTTTATCAGCAATTCTTTTGGCCCTACTTTACAGCCTATCTATAATTTTGTCATCCTGAACACACATCTATTGCACGAGGAGAGGGATTTAATCGTCTTCCTGAATTTTCTTCAACATTTTCCCTATTAAAAGGGTTTTTTTAGGAGTTTTTCTTTATCCAAACAAGGGTCTAAGAACAGAACGTGTCGTATGCAGATTGTAGAGCACCTTGACACAAATTTGTGATATTGGGCTATGTAAATAAAATTGACTTGACATGTTTAATGCAAATGTGTTTGTCCAATATCAAGAATAGAGTTACAACTAATGATTATTTTCATCACCAGGTAATCTGATCTTGATTTTGCGATTAATAGTTTAGTCTATAGAATGTCACCAATAGTGAAAAAGGCCCATCACAAGGTCTGAGAGGCAAAAGTGACATCTTCAAATGTCTTGTTTTGTCCCATCAACAGTGCAAAACTCAAATTCAGTTTTAAAATATTTGAAACAGAAAAGCAAAGTATCCTCATATTGTGAAGCTGGAGCTAATATATTTAAGTATAGAAGTGATTAATTGATTATTTCAGCTCCAATCAGGAACTTTGAAATTCAAATTACTGGCAAAGTGTTTCTGATATTTACAGATGTGTGCAGTGTCATATTGTCTCAGATACTCAAGTCATCCACGGAAGAAATGTGCATACTTTTATTTCTTAATGCAAAAATAACCAGTCATATGAATTTCTTTTGCATTTTTTTTTTAGGTTTGGCATGGTCATAGAAACATGCTTCTTTTAAAAGTAAAGCTACACAGTTAAATCACTATTTTTAATATTCCAACAAATAACACAAAGTGATTCAAGAACAGCATGAAGAGCTGACAGCATCGGGGATCATCGTTGCCTTTTTTATGGGTCATACAAAAAGTCAAAAACACAAGTTTGTCCCCACATATTCTTTTCTTTCAGTCAGTTAATTTGGCAAAAACATTTGTCACATTGAGCTGCAGTTCATGGCAATAACACTCATGAATGTGACTTCTTAGTACCTTTATCTCAGTACCAACAAAAACACCATAACCTTTACAACACTTACAACACTTGGAGTACCTTGAACAAGCATAATAATCATCTGAAAGTGACCTCTGTCCACTTTAGGCTGTGCTTTAACACACTGGGACCATAAATGTGAATGGAGATGAAAATGAACTACCTCTACTTTTATAAAAGTAAAGAAAACAAGTCTCCAGTTTGCAGAGATTAATCAGAAAAACAAGGGTCACTTGACTCAGTGAAGCTTTCTGTAAATGATATGTCAAACTTTGGGTGTCCTCTTACATTAAGCATTACATTTCAAAATATATTTTGGCCTGGACAGACAGGTCTGCAGGGGAATATTAGTGTTTATGGTCTCTGTGATGAAGATACCTTGATCCCTTTATATTTATCTTTAGTATACATGAATATACAATCTTTGTCTTTGATGTATAAAACATGAGGTAATAATGTTTGAGAGGGATGTGACTGTCTGAGGAGCCAGGGTGTGTTTGAGTACATCCACTTCCATTATTGTATAATATACTATATTAAAGGAATAGCTAAACATTTTGGGGGAAATAGTATTCACTTTCTTGCAGAGAGTGCAGTAAATATGAAGCTAGAACCATAAAGGTGACAAAACCTGCCTACCAGTACCTCCAAAACTCACTCATTTATAAATTATATTTAATTTGTTGAATCCGTACAAAACAAAACGATGCGTAAAAATGACAATTCTCTGTTTTAAGAGGGTTATTTGGCTGTTATCTGATGCAACCAGTGGATAGGCCCATACTTCAGTTTCTAATCGGCTGCTGACTGTAGCTTCATATTTACATTGAAGATGTGTAAGTGCCATCTATCTTCTCATCTAACTCTTCAAGAAAGCGATTAAGCGTATTTCCCAAAATGTTGTACAATTCCTTTAAGTACATAACATAATAAAAATGTCTTGTTTATACAGTACTTCATATAGTACAATATACAATACAATGCCCACGCCTCTTTGTTTTTTAATTCTGTACAAGGTGATACTTTGCAGTCCTCACACAAATACATTTGGTAACAAAGTCTGAGATTTCATCCCACATATCAAACATGACACAACGTAGGTATGATCTGCACATGAACAAGTCCCAGATATAAAGCTCTACAGAGGGGAAAACACACAGAGCCTGGGTTCAAACGGAGTCACATTAGGGGTGATATGGGAGGAGGTAGTACAGGCACATGGCCTCATGTTAGAGTCTGCAGTTTCATTAAAGCCCTGCGTTTTGTATCCAGAGTGAGACAGAGAGAGATCAGACGGAGGTCAGAGCAAAACTGACAAGTGCTGAAACATATAAAGACAGTTACACATTTCCCTGAAAGCAGCTTTGGTGTCACTTCCACCAAAATTTACAAAGCTAATGTGGGGAAAAGCTGACCTCTCACTCACACATGAGGACCTTTAACCTCTGAGATCCCAGTTTGTGTTAACATTCAGTTTGTACTTTGTATGTAATCTTTGTGAGCTCTGATTCCTCCCAATCTGATCTCAGTCTGTCTCGCTCTGGAGTCGGCGGCGTTCACTGTCCCGGTACGTAGGGCCAGCTGATGGAGCTCCCTGACAGCTGCATGTCTCGGATCAGCGTCTCGATGGGTGTCTTGCCCACTAGCCGCATGAAGAAGAGCTGGGAGATGAGGTTGGCAGGCACGGCACGTAGAGCCGGGAGGCGCAGCAATAAGCGGCCGAAGCGCTGAGGCTGGTTGGGGTACTGCAACCTCTCGTACTCTGTTAGGGCCACCTGGGCCTTCTCCTGCAGGGACTCCACATGGGCCGGGTCTGTCAGACCACACGCATCTGTGAGGCAAAGAAACATAAGATTATCACTATTTGATTTTTCTGTTGCTCTGTTTGTGCATATTTTCTATTTTATACTTGTGGCTTCTTTACTCCTATATAAACTTCAATTCAATCTTTACATTCATTTTGATCCCTTTAAAGGAACAGTGTGTGACATTTCAGTTGGTTGCAATCTGCAACCACACCACTAGATGCCGCCAAATCCTACACACTGTACCTTTATGGAATAGTACTAAATTTTGGGGAAAATATGCTTATTTGCTTTCTTGCAAAGAGTCAGATGAGAAGCTCGAACCTACTCTCATGGCTGTATGATACATATAAAGCTACAGCCAGCAGCTTGTTGGCTTAGCTTAGCACAAAGACTGGAAAACGAGAAAAACAGCTAACCCGGCTCCGTCCAGATTCTGCCTACCAGCACCATGACCCCCTGTTAAACCCCGACTTGTCTTTCTTAGACTTTGATGTTTTTGTAAAGATTAAACAAACAAGATATAAAGTGTTAGTGAGATTTAGAGGTGCCGATGTTGTTATCTTTGTACGCAGCCAGGCTAGCTGTTTCTCTCTGTTTCCAGTCACTATGCAAAGCTAAGCTTACTGTCTCCTGGCTGTAGCTTCATATTCAATGGGCATGGAAGTGGTATCAACCTTCTCATCTAACTCTTGGTAAGAAAGTCAATAATTAAACGTCAAACTATTCCTTTAAAGGAAATTCTCTCTTTGTTTTTCAGTGAGGTCAGAGGTCACATTCAGTCAAATCAAGGCAACCCTGGAGCTGACCCCGAAACCTGAAACCTGCCTATAACACCTCATATAGACAGTTTTGTTTTGGTCTTCTGTAAAGACACCTGGGATCAGTTTACAGCAAAGACATCCAGTTACAGCAGCTTTAAATCACTTAGATAACTTACCGGGTGAAAAGAGTGCAATGGCTTTGAGGCAGCTGTACTCTGCGGTGTCCACCTGCAGCCTGTTCAGCTTGTCCACCTGGTCCTGAAAAACCCTGACCTGGTCCATGAAGGACACCACACGCTCAGCGGACATGGGAGATGAGTGGAACCCAGCAGCTGCCAGCAGAGGAGCCATGTGTAGCGGCAGGGCCGACTGGGCTGCGTTCAGGATGAAGAGCTCGCTCCAGCTCAGCCTCAGCAACGCCACCTGTGGAGTTGATTAAGAAAAGGTGAGTCCCAATAAGGCTTTTTCACACCAGACATTTTGAGTTGTTATAGTAGGAGGTGTTACTAATAACATTTAGCATGGCTCTGTTGTATTGAGCCAGCATACACATTACAGGGACCCTGACACTGAAGCAGCTAAAAGGAATTCAGCCATCATTAACTGTATTATGTACACCTGTGCTTTTCCTACTGTAACATGTCAAAACAAGGGCCTCTCTACAGGTCAGGAGCACCAAAGGTAAATAAGATAATCACTAATCTGAGGGGCCACACATCGAGGGATAAGAAAGAATAAAATCATTTTTAAATTTAATTTATGTTTTTCTAGGTTTTGCTTTTTTCTTGGAAACAATGGATATCAAAAATCCTTCAAATGAAGCAATCCAAGATGGACAAAAGATCTGCTAGCAACTCACTCAAGTCCACACTGAGGCTGTAACCTGTAAAGTTATTGCTTCATTTTTAGGGTTCACTAGTGAAAATGACGAGGAACCACTGACTTAAGAGCATATATGATTTGAAACTTTCTTTTTTCCCATTTGAAGCCTCTGTACACAAGGCAACATTGAATTTTGGAGTCAATTGTTTGATTTAAAGTGGCAGTAGGCAGTATATTTTTGCATCATTAGGTAAAAATTCCATAATAACCTTTCAGCATATTGTAATTCAAGTGTTCTGAGAGAAAACTAGACTTCTGCACCTCCTCATGGCTCTGGTTTCAGACTTTTTTTCAGACAAAACATTTGAGCATTGTGACGAAGGCAACACAGTTTATAGTCTAAATATATAGTATATAAGTCTAATGCAGTGAGGGCCAAAGTGCAAATGTACTATGGAGTATTAGGGCCACATTGAGGGAAAAAACATCTGAGATTTACAGAATAAAGTCAGAATATTTCAAGAATAAAGTCATAACTTAACCAGAAAAAAAGAAAATAGCATGTAAAATTACTACTTTCTAATATTATGACATTATTCTCATAATACAATTTTTTTTCTCATACACTTCTGACATTATTCTTGTAATATTATGGCTTTATTCTTGTAATATTACAACTTTATTCTTGTAATATTACGACTTTATTCTCGAAATCTCAGATTTATTTTTTTTACCTCAATGTGGCCCTAATACTCCGTCGTACCATAGACCTACAACAATGGTAAATAAAAATGAGAATATAAACAAAAACAGTTATTCATTTCCATATTTATAAGTCCACAGGGAGCCTCTGGAGAGGAGCTGAAGAGACACATGTGGCTCCAGAGCTGCAGGTTGCTGACCCCTGTTTAAGTTGCCTTAAATGTATATGCAAACCAAATAACAAGGATTAGCAAAGGATGTAATGTTTGCTACTGCTCAGTAGATCCATTTGTGTTTTGTTGTTGAAAAGGAAAAGAATAAGTCACCAGC